>JACBAH010007301.1:0-26052 GCA_014282315.1 Neospermospora avenae | reverse complement strand
CCCTTTTTTTTTTGTGAAACTTTGGGATTCGCCTGGCGATCGAGGGACGGTATTGCGAGCGGCGCGGTGTATTACTGCTCTTCTTTTCCGATTACAGAAGACTCGTCGGCTGTTTATGAGGGGGGTTTTTTTGGTTCATTGTTTTGTTGTTATCTAAGCGAGCCCAGGCATGGTGTGACATCAACAAGATCTTGTGTGACGGAGGCGTAGAGGTCTCCTCCGCATACTAGAGTCGGTCAATCACTCGATGATAGAGCTCGCTACAACCTGTTCAGGAAGTTTCGAAGGAAAGGGATACTTCCTCTGTTGCCAACATTTATTCTAAATGGTTTTAGCAGTTGTGCACATTTGGGCAAGGGCAGTGAAGGTGAATGAGACTCGGAATTTGTAGAAGAGTTTGTAGTGACAGGATGATTACACCAATATCTTCCAGTGCCTGTAAGTTTCGAATGTTCACACGTCGTTGAGTGTCAATATTGAGTACCTCAATACACATATTCAACACCTAATTAAGAGTCTACACTATAAATAATTTGGCTCAATACCTTCTTCGGACGCAGACTGGCATCAACTTTCAAGAAACAATGAAGATGTCCACTTCCAAAGCATCCAATCCATTTTTGCTCAAGACGCCTCCGCCCACACTCCATCCGCTTCCCCAAATTACCTGCCCGAGTTTCCCAACCCCTTCGAGTGAGATAGTCGCATGCGTCGAGGTAGGAACATAATTCATGTTAACCACACTTACCAACGTGCTATTCCCCAAGGTCCAAGCAGTTGCATCGACTCGCGACACGCCTTTGACGTCCAACGCTACGGGGAAGGCACCTAACAGGTACGGTGTGACGGTACTCGAAGTCAGGGCTTTCGACAAGGTACTTGTAACATTGATGAGGCCAGGCTCACTCGGATACGACCACATCGCAATACCCTTCGCGCCATGATTGATGAATAGCATATTCATGACTACTTCCTCCTCGGGTGTAGGGTATCTATCCCAGAACGTCTCGTTCCCGAACGCTTGAGGAACTCCCCACTGTGGTTTCTGCGGTACGTTCAGAATGTCTTGGTACTCTTTGAAAAGATCCAGACGGGTCGTGATATCCTCGAAGTCCCCTTCACAGTTGTCGCAGCCGCAGCAACCGTAGGTGGTGTTACACAAAGTGTTGTATTGGGCAGAGTACGTGGTGTTTATGGCGATGGGATAAGGATCGGACATGATTATGTCAGTACCAGATGTGTAGTCTCCGAAATAGTAGTTGAGGCAGTTTAGGCAGAGAGATACCGGGTGCCATGGATCGAGAGACTTCACAAGGTCGTACGTGATTTTGGTTGCATTAAGAGGGTCTGGTTGAGGATATCAGCATGTTTTGATGTTGTGGAGGCAGAAAACTTCTTACCGACTGAGCCATCTGGTTCGTCACCTGTGTAATAGAGCAGCATGCTCTTGCGGGACTTCACTCTGTTGACTTGTGTTTCTACGAAAGATAGATTCTGCGTCTGTTAGCGAAGATCAGTCTTTCGACATCAAGGCATTTACCATATAGGTCCATCCTGGGAGTACATTTTAGTAAGTCGCACTTGAATACCTGAGAATGCACTTACTCATGTCGAACATTAACCAAAGCCCTATTTCATCCATGACATCTAAGTATTTATCAAGCTCATCGAAATCAAAAGCTTTGTTGTCCAATCCAAGATTGGGCACAATGTGGATAATATTATATCCTGCGAGAGATCAGTTCCTGACTCCATGTCAATTTTAACATCTACTAACCGTGGTCCTTAAAAACTCTTATGTCTATGGAGAGATTAGTATCGTGCTTTTTGGAAAGTGTCTATTCTGCTTACTGTCCAGGCTGTATTCAAGCCATGTATCCCACTGAGTGAAGAAAGTGTACGGAAACAGTGGAGTCCACTCAGTTGAGTTGTTAAACACATCCTGGACGAGCATGCCACCGTACAAGCTGTCTACTTTAGCCACACTCCCACCATCAGTCCGCTCAGGGACGAAATAGAGGTCAGTCGTGGAAGTATAGAACTGCGCGCCATCACCAGACGCTCCAGTGATGACGATCTGATATGGTTCAAATCGGGGACTTAGACCCGACAAATCGAACCCGAATTCATTGTTCGTTGTGTTTACAGTGATATGGCGATCTGCAATTAAATTTAGTCCGTTCTCCACGACTTCGACGTCAATGAAGAGCTTTGTAAATGGACTTGTGATGTTGTCTTGCATATTGAAGGAAGCGTTCACGTATGCTCCTCCGTGCATAAATGAAATTGGCGCATCGATGAGGAATGAGGCATGAGTCTCGCTTGCGAGGTACAGGTTCAAGCGTGGCCGTATAGAGAGATCGAGGAGAGGCGTGGAGGAAAGAGTTGGCTTTTCGAGCCATCCACCAGGCTCGAAGGATCCGTTCCTGCAGGATATTTCAGATTTACCTCCGAGAGATGTCAAGAAACAAGTGAAAGGAGAACTTACGTAGCTCTATATGCCTTTCCACACCTTGCAATAGTCAGCTTGTGTATTTATCCAAGCTTCTAGAAACTTACCAAACGTCAACTCCTGCTGGATAACCAAACTCTGCGGCCAATTCAGGGCTGATAGCACGTGCACATCCAGCGAAAAGGGCTGCGACAGGAAATAGACGCAACATGATTGCTATCGCGATACGAAGTTCTCTAGAGCAGCTAATCTAGGTCCTCGCACTGGCAATGAAGGTCTCATATAGAGGTACCTAGGAAGGTCACGATTTCATCACGGAAATTGTAACCCCATTCTACCACAAGTCTATCTTACTATCAATTGTGATGATTGATCGAGGCCAGCTTGGATAAGAGACGCCAATTGACTTTACCAGCATCGTAACGTAGCATGCCGTGCGGGCATTGTAGGCAAACATGGCAGTGCTCCCTTTCTTCAGTGCTAGAGCTATAAGCAGCTAATACTCAAGTGACCCAGGTCGTCCATGTCTGATTGTCGGTGTGGAGATTAACAGCATGGAAACCTACCTTATCTTCGACGGAGATCAGCAAAATGGGCGGGGATATGCACTGAAATCCCCGTAAAGCAGTTTGATACACCAGTGCAGCTTCACATCTGAACAGACGTTCGATGAAGAGAATACTCAAAAAGATTCAGCCCAAGATACCTGAAGGCTCCGTGCTTTGGGGTCACAAGGCGTGCCTACAGTTTTCGACGAAGCTTTTCCATTGCTGCGTGAGAGGATTTGCACCTCTTTCAATTAGTTTGTACCATTAGGAGACGGGTCATTTGGTGTCTATCATTTGCCGGGAAGGAGCTGTTCAGGAGTGGGATGAGGTTGGGATGCAGGAACAAGCTTTGAAGAGACGGGATGGGCATCATTGAGGAACCTGGCAGCTTTTCGGCAACACACGTCCGTATCGTGTCCCCATTCCCTGCTTAGGTTTCCACGACATTGAGATCGTTATGGCTTTGGAAAATGGGATAAGAATCGAAGATAAAGATCTATGGAAGTGATGGCATCCTGAAGCTATCATACCCCGCCTAATGTGTGAACACTGGCACGTAACCCCGTCCTCCACCAAACTTTATCACAAATGTAAAATCATGATCTAATGATGCATGCTACCATACATATAAACGTTACGAAGTTACAAGCCCTTGTAAACCTACAGATTGTGTGCTTTACAGCGCGGTGGACCTTTAATAAGCCAGGATGTGGACCATAGCTACAGTATTGTCGGAGGAACTGCCCTGATCGTTGTTAAGATGATATTTGATAATCCGAAGATGGGGGCGAAGAAAACAGTCAAGACAGTCATATATGATGTGATAGATGTTCTTTGAAGCTATGCGTGTTCAATGAACCTCGGGATCAATCACGATGAAGTTTCTCAATCTACTTGGACTGGCAGCTGCAGTGGTGACAGCTGCACCAAGCCGCCGCTGGGAGAATGGAACATCCATAGAGGTAAAGCCACCCACCGACTAATAATTGCTTAGTATTAACATTTTTGAAGGAAATAGTGCATATTTCCCTCACTTCTCACTTCAATAACAAGGGGTTTGGACTTGTGCCTGGTGAAGCAAATTTTGATCGTCTGGGCAATTCCTACCCTGCACACAACTTGCCAGGCGGAGGCAGCTACACATCCACCAAGACCAATATCTCGTATGCATTTTCAGGATACCAAGGCGCCAATGCAAGCGACAATGTGGTTATGGCAGGGCAAAAGATCTCTGTACCAGAGGAGTCATATTTCAGCTTACAGATGCTTGTGGCGACAGATTTAGCTGGTGCATCTGGAAACATGACCTTGGAATACACCGATGGTACAAAATCACTCACTGAACTCCGAACCAACCCATATTCTACTTTCCTCTCAATCCTCAAAGGGGAGATCGTGATGCCATCCTACTTTACGCCCAACAATACCAACTGGAACACATCTCACATTTTCGAGTATATTGGACCTATCGACCCCTCCAAAAGCTTGTCCTCTATCACTTTGCCAGACACTTCGAACGATACGTCGAGGATCCATCTTTTCTCGCTATCGCTCCTACAACAGACTGGAATACAAGTCCAGTTTCTACGACCAACTCAGAAGCATGATGCCGCTAAAGTACAGACGGTGGAAGTTGTGATCAACAATGCTGGTCCTGACTGGATCTTAGGCTCCGGAGTGGAAGTAACCATCTCTGCTCCGGGGGTCGAGACCGTCGAGCCAGGATACATCAAGAGACTGAGACCAGGAGACCAGAAGAAAGTGAATGTGGGTGTCATTGGCTGTGGAAATGTTACGGCGACTGTCCAGTTGTCCGGCTCGCTTAACGCGACCTACGTGATTGACGATGTCAAATTTGGTCTAGAAGAATACACATCGGAACTTGAGAGTCTTTCGACACATGAAAGTCCGGACTGGTTCAATGATGCGAAATATGGTATCTTCATTCGTAAGTAGTAGTTCTCTTCAGTGTGACTCAGCTTCTAATTTTTACGTAGACTGGGGTCCATACTGTGTTCCTGGCTGGGTGAGTCTCTACTCCAGGAATTCAGATCTGACAGACGCTCACAACTTTAGGGTAACTCCACGCCAGTTGAGATCTACGCGGAATGGTATTGGTGGTACGGACATAGCAGAGTGGCGGACAAAGCCGACGTTTACAACTATCATCTGAACACCTACGGACCTGACGTTGTCTATGATGATTTCTTTTCGAATTTCACTGCAGAAAATTGGGATGCGAAATCCTGGGTAGACTTGATTGCTGATGCTGGAGCTCAATATTTTGTCCTCACCACAAAGCATCATGATGGATTTGCCATGTTTGACGCGAAAGAGACAACGCATCGTAGTTCTATCCACTATGGGCCAAAGCGCGATGTACTCGGTGAACTGTTTGACGCTGCCAAAAAGTATCAACCTCAATTGAAACGTGGGACATATTTCAGTCTGCCAGAATGGGTCAGTATTGCTTCTGCATACACCAAGCTTGAGCTAATGAAACTAGTTCAATCCCTTATTCGGTCCTTACGGGTTTGTACAGTCTCCAGATCCTGGCAGTGTGTCATGGCCTGGCATTCTGGCCAAGAATCCATACACTGGCGAGGAAGAACCATATACCGGAGCTCTTCCCAAAAACGACTTCATTGCCGATCTGATGGTACCTCAAATGGAGATCCTAGCATATGATTATGAGACAGATATCATGTGGTGCGAGTATGTTGTTGGCCTTTCATTTGATAAGAACATACTCTAATAGATCATGTAGTTGCGGTGCATCAAATGGATCTGCAGAATTCGCCGCCAAGTGGTTCAACCACGCAGCATCAAACGGTCGACAGGTTACTATGAACAATAGATGTGGCATTGTTGCTGGAGCTGATTTTGACACACCTGAATATACGACTTTCTCTTCTGTTTCGGAACGGAAATGGGAGAGCAATCAAGGAATGGATCCTTACAGCTATGGGTACAACCGGGCAACCCCAGCGTCTCTTTATATGAACGCAACGAAACTGATCCACACCCTCGTTGATATGGTCAGCAAGAACGGAAATCTGTTGTTGGATTTTGGACCTAAAGCTGATGGAACAATTGACGCCACCGAGGTTGCTCACTTGCTCGAAGCTGGAATTTGGATCAAGGCCAATGCTGAAGCTATCTTCAACACGACTTACTAGTAAGTGTTTGGATTACGTTTTCGATATTGAGCAGAACTAACTTTATGCAGTTTTGTCGCAGCCGAGACTGGTGACTTGCGCTTCACTCAGACTGAGGAGGCTTTCTATATCCTCTCCTTGAGCGAACCAGCGGAGACATTTGTGGTTAATGCATCGCTTCCCATTCGACCTGGAGACAGTATTTCTATGGTTGGAGCCGGGAATGGAACCAGTCTTGCCTGGACCTCCTCGGAGGAGGGTATTAGTGTCACGGTACCACCTGCGCTTATTTCTGCAGGTCAACACTGTTGGACATTTAAAGTCACGTACGCACGCTAAATTTAGCTTATGAAATCTTGTTTCCAAACTTCAGGACTTTCAAACCCTGTGTTATTGATCTCCAGATCTAGATGGACCATCAAAATGTGTGCATAGATTCGAAAGTTTGGTGATGCAATATAGCCTTACTATAGAAGTTGATTCTGTGACGAGATCTGATTGACAGAACAATCTTTGTTGCGGCACTGACACATGAAAAAGAGAATTGAACTCGGAGGAGTGAGACCTGGCAAGGGAGGGATGTTACACTCACGTTAACCGCGCCAGATCGATCGCTCCTTCCTCGTGCCTCCGGAGTAGAACGACTCCATGCTGACTACCTACCGAGGTTGCGGAGGCTCCCTTGAGATTCACATAAACCTCACTGCTGCCTCACACACTTAGTAGTCTACACAAAGATTCTGGCAGGGACCTGAGACAGCAAACAGGAAGCTCGCAAACGAGATATACGCGTTTCCCAAAGCCCACCCGCAATGGAGACCATGTATATGTCAGGCAGCCTTCTAAGCAGTCTCTATCTGGTCAAAATACATCTTATCAACAAAGGGCAAAATACTAAAAAGAAGCCACTCCATCCCAGCCGTCTTCCTCTCTCCCTTTCACCTGGTGCATTGTCCCCGTCTCCCCAAAAACTCTCTACGTATCTTCCGACTCGCCCACCAGGCTCTCGTCCGTCATCTTCGACATACGTAAAGCCCCAGAGTATGTCAACTCGCCCAAAGTTCCTAGAACGCCAAAAATGCGACTCCCTCGGCCTACACGCTCAACACCCTCGGGCATAACTGCTTTCTTCAAGCGTCAAAAGCATACATCCAACAGGCAGACCCTAACCCAAATTCGCTGACAGAACTGCCTCCAAGCTAGAAGGTGAGGAGTCAGGCCATGCATAACTGCACCATCAGCCACGGAACAGCCCGAGGGCCTGCGGCTTCTATCCTGGATCAGACCGCAATCGGTCACGTAGGGTGTAGGTGTAATCTTTTGAGTTCCCTTCCTTACACTACTTCTCGATATCTTGTTCTCCGATCATAACGAGGAGATGGGTGGGCCGGAACTGGTCTTCTGTTTCTTGAACTTTTCTTCGACACGAGGCGCAGGCGGTCTACCGTTGTGGGAGCTCTCTGAACTCCTTCAGGATATTCGAGGCGCCGCTGCAACCAGATGCTAGAAATGTTCTACAGTCTCGCACCCTGTTTTTCCAAATGCTTGTTCTACTGTCGCACCGCTCGCTAAGATAGCTTTGTTGACATTTGATGTTGACCTCGCTAAGATTGTAAGAGAGACAAAGTGAGAAAGGGGCAAGGATGGGTAGCCAACTCAACTTCTTGAGTAGGATCGGATCGCGGCGCCACTAGCTTCACTGATTCAAGTGCATATCTCTATTCCATTCAAGTGTTGAAACCAGAGACCTCCCAACGTATAAAAAGCAAGTAGAAAAGTACAAAAGCAGGATCCGCCGTAGTCTTCAGAGACTAGTTTTGATTTGCTCAAGTACATCTAGCAATAGACGCTGCTTGACTTTTAAAATCATAGGCTGTTGATGAATTTTTCCTCCCACCGCAAACGAAAACCTGGTCTCAAATATTCACAACCTCGAAGTGTGTACATATGATTTAAAATGTACCGTTGATGTTGAACAGGGTTTGTGGTTATTACATTGTAGGGAATGTAGGACTACTATTATTCACAAGCGGCCATACACCCTCTCCTCTCATAAGATACACCCAGCCACTCTACACTTCCATATTTCACCAGGCCACCCTCTCTCTCCTTTCATGTCAGTCTATCGAGGACCGCTCCACATCGCATTGCATAGATCCAACTTTCTAAACTCCCTTAAGCCAACCCTTCCTCCCAATCACCCATCCATTCATCCTTCCGCGAGGACAAATGCACGCATTAATTAAGTTAAAAAAGAAATGTAAAGGAATGACACCTGCCAGTCCCTTCAGTCATCCGCCCAGGCCATGTCCATATACTCCAGCCCCGATCTACAATACATGTATAGGTGGCGTTGATTTGCTGTGCCAATCTCTCGTTCGAAGTAGAGAGATTTAATAGCAGGCAAGCCGAGTCCCCAATCGCGTAGAACGCCAATTCACTTTTTTCCCCACCGTCCGCCACTACCGGCGAGTAACAAAACAAAAAGAGAAGAAAATTCGTTGTTGCTGTATCGCAAATATGTTGTATAATAGTGATCAAAAATTAGAATAGTCTATTATCGCTTTCGAAGGTGTTCCATCGACGAGGCGCTACTGATTCTCCCATCGACGACCTCCGCCGAGCTCCCTAGATATTGCTGGTTTTCGGAAGGGACGACCGTTCGAATATTATGATGGTTGACAAAGCCCATACTGGTGGGCCTGTCATCAGTCAGATCTTCTGAAAACTTGGATCCATCCCTGGTGTGGCTGAAGCCGGAAGGACCTGCTACGCTGGACACTGCAGATACCTCCGAGTGGCGCTTGCTAGAAGTGCTGCCGTCGAATAAGCCCTGTGAGAAACTGCCTTCGACACCAAGAGACTGCTGAGCTCGGTGTTGGCGCAGGGACTCATCATCTGCTTGATTTGAATCGACACTTTGTGACGTCCTTCGCGAGCTTTTTCTTGGTACGGAAGGCTTATTAGACAGTAATCGTGAAGGCATGCCCGGAACCTGAGGTACATTATCTGACCGCTTCATCCTTCGAGAACTGCCCTTTGATGTAGCCTTCGAAGGGAATCGCGAAGGAAGTTCGATGCCACCACCTGGAATCTCCAGGCCCGACAAATTTGGTGGAGTATCTGATACTCTTGTAATCTCAAAATCATCGTCGGAATATCCGTTTTCGTCGGTCTGTTCATCGGAGCGTAATGGACTTACCAATTCGCCCTCTTTATGCGGAGCCTCCTTAGATTTTGAAGGCCCCGCTTGAGCTGGCTCATCATCGTCCGAATCGATTGGTCCGCTTCTCACAATCCCAGCGGTAGCGACCGGAATACCCTCAGGTGGCGTTTCTTGCCCTGCAGCATTCCGAGCTTGCATGCCCGGGGGCATTCTGGAACTTCGGACAACCTCAAATCCTTTGCCTTTCTCCTTGGTCTTGCCTCCAAACATGCCCTTGAACCACCCTGCAGCGGACGCTGGAATACCAGTCGGATCTGCCGGCCCAGTTTTGATCCTTCGACTCGGAATGTTGGCATTCAATGCCGGGCCCCGGACCCCATAGTAGAAATCTACCTCCCGAGTGGTGTAATCAGCCTGAGATCTCCTTGGATCATTCGGACTGCCGTCAGGAGCAGCCCCTGGCGGCGCAGTTGGAGTATTTCTGCCTGATATTGATGGGCCAGGGTCCAGAGGTTCTGGCGTCTCGGCTTCTGGTGAGCTGAAAGTCTTGTTTCCCCAATCTCCACTAGCCCAAGATCCTCTGCTTTTGGCACCAGGGGAATATGCGTCTAATGTAGGTCGCCGTAATCTTGGTGGGCGGTAGTAAGGATCTGATGCTTCCGCTGTAGTCAGTCCCAAGACTGGGCGCCTTCCTGGTGGTGCTGCGGCAGACGGCAAGTACGAAAAGTCGCTTGCCTCTCTAGGTGTGGTAGCTGTGAACGAGCTGTTTCCACCGCTACCTCCGACCTGCTGTGGTGGTATGGCTCCGAACGGTTCGACATTGTAGTCCAGTCCGGTACTTTGTCTGTTCAGCAGAATAGTGCTGCCCGCGGACTGGCTTCTATTGCGTCCATCACCCATCACATATGACTTTCTCTCATTTTCCATGTCCAACATGGCAGCACTCGACAGCTGACTTTGTCGAGACGCAGCATCACGACGCGGCATACGTTTGGAAAGCTGTCGCATGCCAAACACTTTGACAAGACCACCTCTCGCGGCCCCACTCTCATCTCCGCCAGCACCAGCCATACGAGCAGCTACCTCAATAATAGTCTGCATGGCATTGAGGAAGAATCCAAAGATCAGTACAAGAGCATGCATAAGAAGAATTGCATATCCAATCCAGCCTTTTGGCCCTTCAGTAACACCTAGTGATGGTGCGAAAGCGACCATGAGGATAATGGAAGCAAATCTCACGGCTGAAAAGACCGTGTGGAAAGCGTTCATCGACGTTGGCGAATGAAATGGTCTAAAGGCATGTAATGTAAGAAGAGTAATGACCTCGCATATAGCAAGAATTACGATCTGAGCAATACCAGAAGGCTGTACAGCACCGATCGTAACGCCCCGTACGAACGTCAGTGTGATTGGAATGAGGGCGAACGGCGCCGCACTGTCCGAGTAGGTGTTGTACAGCGATCCGTAAAGCAGTACCGTCGGCAAGTCGTCGAAAAGATACGACTTTGGCCTAGTGGAGGCAATAACGTAGAGCAGCCAGATGGCGAAGCCGATGATGAGAACCAGCATTACAGCTGCCAACGCAACAGCATAGGTAGGCGATCTGGATGCTACTACCAACTGAAACATCGAAAGAGCGACTATTGGGAGTAGAAAGTAGTTGAACACAATGCGAATGACGTTACCAATCGAGAATGGCATATTTTTCGCGCGTAAATCCTCTTCTGGCGTGTCGCTGAGTTGTCTGTATGCCCATCGAATGAAGAATCCAATTTGGATCAATACAAGCACCACCGCAAGGATCACAAGAAGCCATACAGTCATACTAGTCCAGACATCGTCCACTCCACTTAAGCCTACTAATTGTCGAAGCTTGTCAAGACCATAAGTGCCGCGGACAACGTAGATCCCATCAACAAGACCCTGATTAGTCGTAGTATTGCGGACGAAACTTTCGTTAAACATCAAGGTCGACCATGACGCCTTGCTCACAATGGGTTGATAGAATCCGGGGTAACTCAGTGTCAGGCCTCCAGTCAGGACAATGAACTGTATATATTGCAAGCAGTCTCCAAATCCAGGAGTGACCAAACGCAGAAGGTCAGCATCACGGCCGTAATTCGTGGTCCAACGAAATGTATCTGTCGTGCCCCAGGGACTGAAAATGGCGGCAAAAGCGGTTGCACCTGCAACCATGATCAAGATAACCGCCGGTATGTAGGTAAGAACACCGCTTAAAGTATTTCCAAGGTCTGGAGTAATCACCGCAGAAGTGCATCCGATCGGAGTGGCGGCCTCGTCTCCCCACTTGATCAGAAGTGTCGCAGCAAAGGACGTGAAGGAGTACGTTGAAAAGAAGTTGTTCCTCAATCGAAACGCAGGAAAGCTAAGAGGCTCACTTCTACAGCAATGTGCTATTAGTAGTGCTGCTAGAATTTGTGGAGGAGACCAAACTTACTCATTGACATTGAATCTAGGTCCAAGGGGACAAGACCCATTGATGAGAACGTTACAAAACTGGAGATCCTCACTGAATGGTTCATAAGTCAAAACGTTGACCTTGTTCGACAACGTTGTGAGCTTCGGAACAGCAGCCAATGGAAATGGGCTGTCCACAATCTTGCCCCCATTCAGAGTCGAGTTGCCATTCCAGTATTCGGTATCATTTGCCCCAGGAAGGATAAGTCGGGGAGCTTTTCCGACTGTCGATCCAGTGATGTTCCCCCACACTATTATCTCCAGCGGGTGGTTCGGATCGGTAGTATTGAAAGAGGCGTCAACAAATAGAGGAATGAATTGTAATTGTAGAGGCAAATTGTTTTTGGCACCATCGGACAGGCAATTTTGAAAGTCAACCAAGACTGCGGAGACTGGGATGATCCAATGACTGGCAGTTAGGACCAGGAGAATTAGGATCATAGCGACAGAACCCCTCCTTCGTACCCCGTTTGCTGTATCCCGTCCTCCCGTCTTGATCAGCCTCGAAGTCTTCCACGAGTCCATAGACCTGTTTGCTGACCTACTCCCATCCTGTATAGCGTGCCCAACTCCTCTCGATTCCGCAGACGTTGTCATGGTTCGGTACAATCTGCTGGTCTGCCCATGGTCACAGAGTGGATCAATAGTGATGGCCTGATTGCAGCTTCTCGTCTTTTCCATGGCACCGGAATCCTCAGCGCCTCAACATCGACCGGCCGTGTTCAGCGTACAGTGCAGTGTGGTTGAAAGACCGTATTCGAGAAGTTAGTTTGTGGCTTAAGTGATCATTATGAGCTGGAGCACATCGTCAGAGTCGCTAAGAGAGAATGGGGTCGCTGATAGAGAAGGGCAGGGCAGTGCGTCAATATGTCGATACCTTATGATGCGGGATTGTTGAATTAATTCTCGGGCCCGTCCTGGGTCGTGCTTCGTTCGTGCCTGGCCCGGTGCAGGTTGGCTGGTTGGGTTGGCGTGCGTCTTACAGCAGAGCAGATTAGTGACGGTATGCTGCGCCACACCAGACGTTCAGTTCGAGTCTCGTGTGTTTGGAAGTATTTCGTAGTAACAAGCGAGGGGAATGAAAAACGAAGGGAATGAAAATTTCAGCTTCACGAATGCTAGGTAATGTCCAGATAGAGGGCAAAGTCAAGGTTGAGTCCGACATCAGACTGGTTTAGATCGAGATTACTGGGAGAAGATGGAGATCGAGAACAAGTGGAGTCCTCCGTCCTCACAGAGCTCCATGCGGAGCTGTCTGCCAGGATATATGGCTCTAAGCTCAATGCGCATTGTAACGACCGGGCGAAGGCTCGTATTAAGAGAGATAATTCAGGGATATAGAGGTCAATTCATCTAGACATTCTACTTGTTTTTGCCTTGCCTTGCTTTGCTGCATTGGATTGGACTGAACTATTGGACTGAACTAGCCCACGTCTGCACATCTCACCAATAAGCGCAAGGTTGGATATTCTCGAGCGTTGCGCCGAGTTGCAAGACGCCCGGTTACTGTAACGCTCTCTATCTCCGTACACTGAATCCGTTTCTAGACATCACATCCTACCTATATCCCTGGTTCTGCATAGTCTTGTCCAGCATTCTTTACCCCGACCGGGTCTAAATCAGGGTCAGTAGAATTTCGCGCAGCGAAGATCCACCAAAGCTTCTCTCATCCGTGGGTTTTCAAGTGGCGCGGCGCGGCGCGGTTCTCCAAGACGACCTGCATCAGCGGCTGTGATTGGAAGAGAGCATGTACTATTTTTGGCATCGTATCGTGCTGAATCCTGAGCTGGTGACGGTGTCGAGCTTGAGCGTGCCTTTATTGGAATCTGGAGATCTTCACGTGTAGTAAAGAAGGCCTCGAACATTCCGATGGATGTGTTGTACAGCATTGTGTGATATGCAAATACGAGAAGGTTCGACTTTGGGATGAGAGAGAACATAGATAGTGTCACGGGTAGTTTACCGCTCTGGGTAATTTTCCTCCCAGCTTTCGTTACATTCATCTATCGTAATTCATCCTCGCTAGCCCACCCTATGTACTCATTTATTCATTCAGTAAACAAACAAAGCGCCTTTGGATATCATTCCGAAATGCTGCAACACTCCTCCAAAGATGCTCAGATGCAACGCTTTTCCTTGCTTTTTTTTTCGCAATGTTCACTCTTGAACGACCCAAATGCACGGTTAACTACAAAATCTACAAACAGCTGTCTATCGCCTGACCGATGGCATTCGTGATGCGACTTTGGTAGGCGCCGGCAATGCTTTTGCAAAAGAATCTCGCACTATACTAGTATTAGTAAAGTATCCTCAAAGCAGGATAGACAAACATACCAGCTTCCGTCTCAAATACAATCGTCACGTCGTCATGCTCACCAGGGTACTCCGGCATGTCGAGGCAAACAAACTCATGATCGACTCCAGCCTCGTGACCCTTGGGAGCTTTTGGCAGTGAAAACTTCGCATCCACGATTTTGAGAGAGAAAGTCTTCTTGGAGCTTGAGCTTTCGAAGATGTCCGTAGATTTGAGAGTGAAATTCATGGCTTTCCCATGGCTGAAGTTGTCGAAAAATGCCAATAGCTGAATGACCTTCTCCTTTTGAACTATCTGCACACGAGTCGTTGCCGCATCCCACTTTTTGTAGATGGGAACGACCATCCTTCGACGAGATATACCAAAAGAACACGCAATGCCGTCAAATACCACTGCGAACCCGGTCAAAGCTGCTTGGAACAGATGGAGTTCTTGGAATGAGGGGAAAGTGTATTTGCGAATTGTCTCAGCTTTGGCAATACTATCGAGAAGTATACTTGCAAGCTCTCGTGGTAAATCTTTAGATACTTGCGACTCAGCGACTGATGCGGTCATGTCCTCTTGAGGTTGACGCAAGACCTTGAGTTCGGTTAGAGACTGCACATCCAATCGTAGTTTGAGTTCTCCGGGCTCAACATTGATCCTGTCTGTAAGACTGCCCCCTTTGAAGTCGATTGCAACTCGCAAATTCTCCGATAGAACTGTCTTGTCGGTCTGAAAGTCGGTATGATCATAATTGATAAACCTGAAGCCTTGCCACTGCAGAGGTTGGAGACATGTCAGATCCCCGTCTTGCTCTGTTACTGAGAAGCCAGTCATTGGAGCTTCGGCAATAACATCTTCACCTTGGCCAAGAGCAATCCCAGTAAGGATAGTATGAAATCTGATTCGTTCATTTGTGTCGTGGAAAGTGCACACCATTGTGTATTTTGACTTCCCATCATCGATTTTGAGTAGCAGCGCAGGTGACCCTCCTTCTCCTCGTAAGAATCCAAATTGAATTGGGTGGCTTGGTAGGAATTCTTGGTCAATACATCTTAGAACTTTCGACTTGGTGCTGGTATTCAGGCCTAGTCGAAATCCTCGATGCAACGTACGTGGCCCTGTAGCAGCTTTGACGACAGCAGTGTTCTCAAACAGTCTGAAATGGCATTCAGGTTGTGCTTCCTTTGGAAATGGCGGCTGTTGGCTTTGATCGAAGTACTGAAAAGATTGGAGAATTGTTTCAAAAACAAGCACCTCGCCTGATCGTTGTACAAGCACTGATTGGGTTCTAGTCTCGTAATCATGCGTTCCATAGAGAGTTCGAAGCTCTTGCTCGTTGCAGTGAAGCAAAAGTAAAAACCCACGTGGCAAGCTGACTTCGACGATCCCCTGGCTTGTTCTCCAGCGGACATCTTCCCATGTCAATCCACGAATTTTGTCTGATTGTATGCTTTGAGGGAAGTTAGTGCTTAATTCTTGGAATCTTTTCTAACAGATATGTTACAAATCATCAAGTCTTTGAGCGGGGTGTTCGAAATTACCTATGGCTATAACACTCTACAGGAATGTATATCGCAGAATGACAAGGAAACCTTAGCTTACCTGAAATTCAAAGCCCCATCTTGACTTGCAATGACAGCTGTGGTAGAGCTTTCTTTCAGCCCACGTACTAGTGAAATTAAGACCGCGCAACGATACTGTTGCGGAGCAGATGCCTCCACAAGTGTAGCATCGACAAACATCCTTCCAAGTTGAAAGGCTCTACTTGTGTCGCCCAAAGGCATGACATCAAAAAGAGACCTTACTGAGGTCATGCGCTGACTGTAAAGCAGCGACTGGTCACCTTCCCCTCTGACCCAGATTGAGGGATCCAATCCCTGAGTCAGTGGGGCGTCTTTGGGATCTGGAGGGAGGAAATTATTTCTTTTCATTGACATGGTCAGCTTTCTCAGGCTAGAAAAGACTGCCTGTCGAGACTCTACTACATCTTGATTTGTTTCAGTTGTGGACTGTCGCGACTGGACTTCGGGATACTGAGAAGTCACAATCTCAATCAACCAGAGAGACTTGGCTAAGTCTGCATATGCTTGTGCTCGCCTGAAATAGTTGGCTTGTTGAGCTTGCGGTGTACTAGGGCGGTCTCTGACCGCCGATTCAAGATTCATCCTGCCTTTAATAAACCACCATACAGCCACTCGAACAAGCTCTTCTAGTGAGCACTGTGTGAGAGGCTTCGAAGCCTCTGTAGAGAGCCGAAACAAGGTAAAGAGGTGCCCAGTCCGCCTTTGAAACTCTTGAAGTGCATCATCTCCCACAGCTACAGCTGCATCTTGAAGAGAGAATGTTGAAGTTCTTGGGAGTGTGGCTGGACTCTCTGTAGGATGGCTGCTGGTGATGGGTATGGATGGTTGAAGGCTTCTTGGTACACTGAGCGTCGATGTCTTAGATCCTCCTACGGGGACGGCTGACGAGTATGATGGATATGCACCATTTGGTGAGATTGAATGACTTGGGGGTCGGTTCGATGTAGCACTTAGTGGTAACCCAGGTGACAGTGGTGCATGCGTGGTTCCCCTTGTATCGATCTGAAGTTCCGCAAATTGACTTGCAGGCGCATCCGTTGATTCAGCTCTGGTAAATAACTCATCAGGGTCAGAAGTATGGGATGCCGCGTGAACTAAAGCCTTGCCCTCTCCAGCTCTCATGTCTGCTTTCACTTTATCAGCGAATGACCGTCTGTCCCCGTCCGCTCGGGTTCCTAATGACAGAGACGGCACATCGCTAGAACTTCCATGCGATGCAACTTCATAGCTGGGATCTGCACCAATGTCTGGTATTGACTGAAATCCCGTCTGTGTACGCCTAATGAGCCCAGGCCGAAAGTCATCCCTGCTATTGGCATGCTCGGCGAAGCTTGGTCTGTAATCTGATGGGTTTGAATCCTTCTGCTCTGATATATTTATTGTATCTGCCTGCCAGGTCGGTGGATGTGTATGTGCCCTCCTTCTCATGCCTATCTCTGCGACTGGTGAGGTCGCTTCATCACCACCCTCCCCAATCACTTCTGGCTGCCCCTCTGTAAAACGGACCACCAGACCTTTCCTACTCCTTTTTGGACTGGCCGATCGCCCTCGCGTGCTCTTCGACGTTGGCAGATCCGAGGCAGTAGGCCATCGACGTGCGCTGGAGGTGTCAAGGCGCATCAGAGGAGGTGGGTATGAGGGACTGGTCCCAACCATGTGTAATTTGTCCGAAGGGCCATGGAGAAAGTCGTCGACATCGTTTTGAGCTTGCGACTGTGCTTCGAGACTTGTGTCCTCCTTCTTCTCCTTGAAGAGCTTCCCCATGAACCTGTTTCGCTTTTTCTCGCCATCTTTGACACTGCTCGAATGTGCTTCCATGGCCACGCGATCAACTGAAATCCAGAATATGTCAAAGAGGAGCAGAGATCTGCATTTAAGGACAAAATGACGGAGGGGTTTGTATGGTGAGGCGGCTATTTACGCCGCAATCTGAACGAGGTAACACTATCACAATGCTCGAAGTCACATCGAGATGTTGTTAAATGGGTACCTCTGGCCCTTTGATCCCAACAAATGGGAATCATCTGTCCAGAGCCAACAAGGGTTCATGGAGACATAGGATTGGACCCACGTTCAAACGTTTCATGCACCCAAAACAGACGATTTAGGCTTTATCTTTTCATGTGGCTGCAGGTTTGACAAGCTATTTGCACGTGACTGTCTCTCTTGGGGTTTACGTAGGGCTTCGCTTCTACACTAAAGCTACCTTAAAGATGTACTAGAAGTCTAATCAATAACTGGCGAATACATTTGCTTCATGGACCACTTCATCCACCGAGATAAGGTGATTCTTATCTAACTTCCATTATTACTGTATGAACGCTTTAGGTTTTCGGGAATGATGGCAATCTGAGCAGACATTGACGACGAAATAGCCGCAACGCCTATTTCACTGAATTGGTTCGATTACTGTGCTTACATCGTACCGGAGTTGGAGATCTTCTGGAACCACAAGATGCCTGACGAGAAAGTGTACTTGCGCATATAGCAGCACGAACTACGGACCTCTCCTGACAACTGTAGACAGCGATTGCAAGAAGACAGCACAGAACGCGAGACTACTAAGACTACGGTCTTTTCGTATGAGACTGGACGAGAAGCAAAGGAGGAATTCGATGTTGGCTTTCCTCTGGCGACAGGGGGAGCTCGTATGGCTAGATGCTAGAGTGCGCCTTGCATATGCAGAAGCGCCAGCGAGATCTATAGCTGCCTGCGTAGTTCTTTTAGACCATTGGAGTAATAGGTAGCTTATACATGCAGCTTGGAAAATATCGCTTCTTGGCCGGATTCGGAGAACTCTACTCACGATCGAGATAATCTACCAACTTGTGCCTGGTTCCGCATGAGTAAGGTATCTGTCGATTGAGCTTCTTGTGTCTGAGGTGGACGGCAACTGCTGGGGTGTTGTATGATGATGATGATCGCCTTCATCCCTGCCACTTTATTCAGCTCCAGTTCGTCAATCTGTACTTTTTAAGCCAGATCTTGCTAGACCCGAGCTTCTAAGATGCGCGAAGTTGCAAAGATGCTTGAAGATCCACTTGATGTTTGCAGTGGAAATGTTTGTGTAGGCGGAACTTGACACAAGTTACGAACAAGCACAGGCAACAGATTAGATGTAGGACACATCGTCGTACTATGGTTTCACTTCTGAATAGAATGCATATTTTTTGAATGACATGATACTTACATATCAGCAAGTGCCATGATTCACACGATACACGGTGTAAGTGCCTCGGATTACTACAGCTTCATGAGTACTCGACCACGTTAGGACCACTTTTGCTACAGAAACATTGTTCTATTCAAGGCGCCAACAAGTTGCAAGCCATAGCCTCGACACCAAAAATCTGCTTACCCTATGAGCATTCTCATGGCTTCTAATCAGAGTAGAGCACGACCTTGTGCTCCAATAGTCCTGTTAAATTTCCGTGTATCTAAAACTTAGTTAGTATACATTCTGTGCTTTTCCACTAGTATCAAAAGCAGTTCCACATGCGTCCTATTATTTATAAGTCTCCGGAATTTGACTGTTAATGCGCTGTATATTAGGTACTGTATCAATTCGAGGTTTCGAGTACTGTTATTGTTATTCAAGCTTGACTAAGGTAACCAGGGCACCTGAAGCTCATCAATTTCACCCCACCTTCCCCTCCATTGACTACGGGATAACTCTCTCCATTCTTCCCCTCCACCAACGTCCAGGTTCCAACCAGACACATCCCGCCAGCCCACCTAGAGCTCAAGCTCCATCTCGGGCCTGGCAAGGCGGCCAACAGAACCAAGGGATTGCTGGGACTGGGATATATAGTTGGTTAGCGTTCCACAGGCCGTGCGGGATTTCATCAACGACAGCTGGTCAGGGGTGTTGCACTGAAGAAGCAAGCTATCGATCCCTGTACGAGCAGTCCAGCCAACCAACCAAGTTTCCACGGCCCAAGCCACCTATTAGCAAGACCTCGTCCTCTCTCCATTCCCAGCCAATTCACCAGATAACTCAAACTCAACTTGAACTCTTTCTTCTTCACCTCCGAGCTCACCTCCTCCCGAGCAGATTACATCTACCTTCCCGATCGGAAGATTCCATTCTTCTCCAACTCCAACCCCTCTGGATCTTAGCCTACTTTCTGTCCTGCCCATATACCAAAAGTCGCTCGGGGAATCATTGATCGGATCAATTGCATGCTGGCGAGCTCAATTTCCTCGGTTTGAGACAGACAATTTCTCAGCAAAGATGGACGTCAAATCCAGTGCTGCAGAGTTGAAAACACAGGGCGTTTTGGAAGCTGCCCGGGACCCAAACAGTAAAGTCACTGCAGAAGATGCGCAACAGAGCATCGTTGCCGAAAGCAAGAAGGCTGGCGTCGCAGCCTTCTCATTTGATCCAGATGCTACACCCGAGCAGAAGGCAGCCCAGGCCAGAGCTGTAAGGCTTCCGTATTTCTATCTGCCATGATCAATTACTAATCTACATAGCATGTGCCAGAGGGTTTCCACCACGAACATAAATCCAAAGGAATTGCGATTCCAACAGACATTGACGATGGTAAACCCGGTGCATACAATCTTCCCTCTCCTACCACAGCTGGAGCCCTCGCACCTACAGCACCCCCTAAAGACAAGACTGGGGAACCTTTAACGAACGGTGTCAGCGGTCAATTCATTGATGACGAAGAGAACGATCGGTGGGTGGAAAGAACTGGCTGGGCGCCAAGATTTGGCAATGGTGTGTCAAGCGCATCAATCGAGGAGGAAAGTCTGGCAGACCACCAAACATGGGTTGAGGGAAAATTAGACGACAAGTTCTTTGGTGGTGAGTCTCGTCCAGCATTTCTCATTTGTGTGGTCATTTACTGAACTTCGGCAGACTGGTACCATAACACGGGTGTCATTATATTCGCATGTCTGTCCTCTTGGTTTGTTGCAGTCTTGGGAGGTGGGCTTGCCTGGGTGTTCCTCATCATGGCTATTTGCGGTACATATTACCGAACCTCTTTGCGACGAGTGCGCCGAAATTTCAGAGACGATGTAAACAGAGAGGTTGCAAAGAACAGGCTGGAGACAGACACCGAGAGTTTGGAGTGGATCAACAGTTTCTTGGTCAAATTCTGGCCTATCTTCCAGCCTGTCCTGGCGGAAACGATCATCAACTCCGTTGATCAAGTACTGAGTACTTCGACGCCAGCATTCCTTGACAGTCTGCGCATGAAGACTTTCACATTGGGAAATAAGCCTCCAAGAATGGAGCATGTCAAGACTTACCCAAAGGCGGATGACGATGTTGTGCTGATGGATTGGAAATTCAGTTTTACGCCAAATGATCATGCTGACATGACTTCCCGTCAAATCAAAAACAAGGTCAATCCTAAGATCGTCCTCGAAATCAGGATCGGCAAAGCTATGATCAGTAAAGGTCTTGATGTAATTGTCGAGGATATGGCATTCTCAGGCCTTATGCGCGTCAAGATCAAGCTCCAGATTCCTTTCCCTCATGTCGAGAAAATCGAGATCTCGTTCCTTGAGAAGCCAACGATCGACTATTCTTGTAAGCCGATAGGTGGAGAGATGCTCGGATTTGATATCAACTTTATCCCCGGATTAGAATCCTTCATCCTGGAACAAGTACACGCGAATATTGGTCCTATCATGTACGCGCCAAATGTGTTTCCTATCGAAGTTGCGAAGATGCTTTCAGGCTCTGCGGTGGATCAGGCTATTGGTGTTATGGCGGTCACTCTTCACGGAGCTCAGGGTCTCAAGAATCCCGACAAGTTCGCTGGAACTCCTGATCCATACACTGTTTTGTCATTCAATAATGGTGCCGGACTAGCGCAGACCAAAATTATCAAGGAAAACGCCAATCCTAAATGGAATGAGACGAAGTACATCATTGTCACATCCTTTAACGACAGTCTTACCCTGCAACTTTTCGATTACAATGAGTTCCGCAAAGATAAGGAGCTGGGAATAGCTACCTTCCCTCTGGAGAGAATTCAGGAAGTCACAGAGTATGAGAATGAGCAACTGGAGGTCATGGCCAATGGCAAGGCACGCGGAATCTTATCCTCGGACATTCGGTTCTTCCCTGTTCTTGAAGGACGAGATCTTCCAGACGGCAAGAAGGAACCACCTCCAGAATCTAATACTGGTATTGCGAAAATCACTATCGAGCAAGCGAAAGACCTTGATGGCACGAAGAGTCTTCTGGGTGCCCTTAATCCATATGGTGAGTTCGCCATGGGGCAATGTCGCAAGATTTTCTTAGGACATGCCTTTCGATGTCATGAAACAAGTTTATCACTTTGATTGCTAATCACTTGTTTAGGTGTACTTTTGCTCAACAACAAGGAAATTCACGTCACCCGAAAGCTGAAGCGTACAAATAACCCTATCTGGGACAATGGATCCAAGGAAGTTTTAATCACAGACCGCAAGACTGCAAAGATTGGACTTGTTATCAAGGACGATAGGGACCTTTCAGCTGACCCCATCCTCGGCACGTATCAGATCAAGCTCAATGATATGCTAAACTTGATGGAGAAGGGTCAAGAATGGTACAACCTTGCTGGAGCAAAGTCTGGCCGTGTCAAGTTCACCGTTCAGTGGAAGCCAGTGGCCCTCTCCGGCGTTGGAGCTGGCACCGGCGGATACGTAACACCTATTGGTGTCATGAGATTCCACTTCAAAAATGCTCGTGATCTTCGTAATTTGGAGACTCTTGGAAAATCCGATCCCTACGTTCGAGTGTTGCTGTCTGGTATCGAAAAGGCCCGTACTGTCACGTTTCAGAATAATCTCAACCCAGACTTTGATGAGGTTGTTTATGTGCCGGTTCACAGCACTCGTGAGAAATTAACCTTGGAGGTCATGGATCAAGAGAGCATAAATAGTGATCGATCCTTGGGCTCAATCGAGCTTCTAGCGTCAGACTACATCACTCAGGCTACGAACGGAGAATTCCTGATCAACGATTTGAAGAAGCCACAGGCTGGTCCTCTTCGCATTCATACGAAGGGCTCTCCTCGAGGCACTCTGAACTACACCGTATCCTTCTACCCATGTCTCAATGTTGCCGATCCTGAGGACGAGGAAGAGCTTGCGGCTAGGAAGAAGTCTGCAGAAGAGGCAAGAGGGCGTGCATCACTAGAAAGCAGTAGATCTGGTGATACGAAGGGAGCAGATCCAGTTGCCGCTGCCAACAGGTCCCTTGAAAATGGGAAAATCGACACTTCTCTCGCCAGCACACTCGCGGAGGGGGAAAAAGAGCAGACTGAGACTGAAGAGGAGAAGAAATTACCAAAGATTCATCTCACCCCCGCCGAGCTCCTCAAACACGAATCTGGGCTCATCATCTTCAAGTTGATGGATGTCGATCTTACGCACAGCAACACTCATGTTGATGGTATGTATAGAGCTGGCCCATTTGTATTGGCTGACGGCTGACTTTATAGTTCTTCTCGACGATTTGGCACTACCGTCATACTCGTCATCGAGAATCAAGTCCAGGAAGGCGACCATCGACGAGATTGGAGATTGCTTTGTTCGAGAACTAGATTTCTCAAGGATTACCCTTCGAATCCGCGAAAAGGGCGAACTGAAGGGTGATGCGAAGAAAGATAAGGAAGACATTATCGCTAAGCTTACCGGCAATACTCTGGATACGCTGAAGCAATGCTTGGTGGGTTCAAAGCTCGAATTTACATCGCATAGTTCACTGACAGTGGTACAGAACAATCCGACTATTCTTAAACTCAAGGACGAGCAGGGCCAGACTTGCAGCATCAAAGTTAGCTTGAAGTACATACCTGTCAAGATGCAGCTTGACCCAAGTGAAAGTATGAACAACATGGGTAGACTACGCGTTGACGTGCTCGATGCTTCGGATCTTCCCTCTGCAGACAGAAATGGATACAGCGACCCATACTGTCTTTTCGATCTGAACGGAAAGGAGGTTTTCAAGACGAAAGTCCAGAAGAAAACCCTTCACCCAGCATGGAACGAATACTTCGAGGTCGATGTCGCATCCCGTACAGCTGCTAAGTTCACCTGCAAGGTATTCGACTGGGATTTCGCCGACAAAGCCGATTCATTGGGCAATGCCGATATTAATCTTGATATGTTGGAACCTTTCAAAGCTCAGGAGTTTAATCTTTCGTTAGATGGCAAATCTGGAAGCGTCAGGCTGCGTCTACTCTTCAGACCAGACTATGTGGTAAGATCGCGTCAAGGATCATCGACTTTCTCTGGAACATTCGCCACTCCCGGCAAGATCGTGACTGGTGTTGCTGGAGCTCCAATCAAGGGTGTTGGATTTGCCGCTCACGGTGTGGGTAAAGGTGCATCTTTCATCAGACACGGCTTCAAGAGCAAGAAGAAGGATGGCGAGACCAATGGCGATGAAATGGAAGCAGAGGATGCCAAATTTGCGAATGGAGGCGGATCCAGCGGACTAAGACGTGCTAGCAATCTCCCGCCACCACTACCCCAACCAGATTCACCTATTACCCCTCCAGGAACTGCTCTTGGTGTTCCAGGACACAATCGCAGCAAGAGCTTCGGTCAGTCTTCGATGCACAGTACTGCCCTTGGTGGCTCTAGCGCTCCCCCTACTGGCACAGCCAGCTTCACGATTCTGTCCGCCAGTGGTTTCCCTCCATCGTCAAACGTCATGGTTTACATGAAGCAACTTGGTTCGAAGTCAAAAACCATACACAAGACGGAACACATCAAGTCAGCTTCAGGCACCGTGACTTTCAATGATAAGAAAGAGAGCTTCAAGTGTTCTTGTTCCGCAGATACCCAGTTCCAGATTCAAGTCAAGGGCCACAACACATTTGGTAGTGATGATGATCTTGGAGAAGGTCTATTCTTCGTTGACGAGTCCGGAACTGGATTAGAGAAATCCGTCAAGGCAGGCAGTGGACAGGTAATTCTTAAGAGCAATTTCGTCCTCAATCCCGTCATTGAGAATGACAGTCCGAAATCCAGCATGGGTGGCTTACGAAAGGGTCTTTTAGCGAAGGGACGGAACAGCAGAGATGTCACGCCTTCCTAAATGGACACGAAACTATATTTATGAGAGGCCGATTTGTGTATCTACGAATCTTGTAATTCTACCTTTTTGATTCCTTTCTTCGATTCTGTAACGGCGATACCACAGCGAAACCTTTCTATTTCTCTTCTTCACCAAAAGCCTGAGCTTTTGGGCGGGTTTGGACGCATGGAATATGAGATTTGGGGTTAGCGAGTGGTTATGAACATCTTCGGAATGACGAACTTCGTTGATGTGTAGCAGATTGAAAAGCTTCTCAGAATGAAAAGTTTCTTTAGCAAACAACTCGTGCATTGGGTGGTTCGCAATTCTCAAGTTCCTTTCACATGGTTGTTATCAGAGCCTCATACTCAAAATTGGGTGGCTCGGTTCGAGTTTGTCTACAAACTTCTGCTTCAACCGCTGAGTAGCATTAGGATGCGGGTTTTGATGAGTGATCATGCCCTCCAGCTAGGGATCCGGAAGAAACTTGCAGCCGATATTGCTAATTAGAGGGCCCATCTTATCTACTGAAAATTCCTCGACCTGCCTGGAGGCAAAGTATATTTACTTCCGCCAAGCCGGCCAACAGTCTTCTTGTTTCCAGTTTTCAACTTGAGGTCTGCATTCTCGACTTGGCACCCGAAAGCGCCACAGTCTCTCGAAATGACTTACACAACTTTCTTGGATCGTGGTCAGGATTGAGACTGGGCTATATGTATATATACACATTTCTACCTGGTTCACTCTAGGCAAGATTCCAGTGAGGCTGTTGTGAGTATTCGGGAGTGAATGGAGAAAGTATGATACCTGGGCGGTCTTTCAATTCCTTGGTAGAAGGAAATGGCGGGGTTGATTGGGATATACCTCCGTAAACGAGTACCGAGTACGCAAGCAAGCTGGCAAGGAAGCCTTGTCGTTCGGCCGAATTATGGTGCTACGGGACGAGCAATAAACAATGAACAGGACCGGGTCCATTGCTTGATATCGTAGTTGTTGCAAATGTCTTTCCCATATATCATGCGTTGGCTGGACAAATCAGCTTGCAAAGGTCAGGTGATAGACATAGAAAGGTCTTTCATGAATTGAGCTGAGGTCAGGTATGACGTCTTGTTAACAGAGCAGCCGGGCAGGTCATGAAGCAGCTCCAGATGCTACAATTGTAAGATCTTACTCGGATATTGCCCAAGAAAACCCAAGATCTTTCGCATCTAGAAGAGTCTTGATACCGATGATGGAGTTCAGTCAATAGCCAGTAAGAGACCAGCGGTTCAACACATTTTCTTGTCCTGCCTACCTACCTACGGAGTATGCGCAGGATCCCCTCCTTACAATTC
>JACBAH010007300.1:0-26007 GCA_014282315.1 Neospermospora avenae | reverse complement strand
CCATGGAACGTGTTAAGCAGTCGTTGGCTCGTTTCGCTCGCTACCTTAGCGGATTGCTGACTTTCTAGAGTCACACCCCCTAAAGTCACACCCCGAATTCAGGAACAATCTTACTACGACAACTTTGCGTTGCGAGCTGTACCGTACACCGTAATAACGGCGCAGTACATGGTTTTGCCGGACTTACCTCACTCTCCCAAAAAGTGGCACTCAGTCGTACCATTAGTTTATAAGTCCAAGTAAGCGGGGAGCCCTTCATACAAGACGATGCCTGGATAGTTCAGTGGTAGAATACATGCTTTGGGTTAAACCAACACATCTGTATGTGGTCCTCGGTTCAATCCCGAGTTCAGGCCCCATTTTTTTTGCTCGTGACAGCACAGCCATCACGTGACTAGAACTGAACTCTATTCCCTTTTGCATGCGCTGTGCTGATGCTCGTACAGATTATTTTTTTCCCGAGGCGTTTTGTGAAGATTTCGCGATTTTTGCGGTTTGCTCTGATTTTGTTTGGCGAGATGGAAACCGTTTGCAGGTGGGGCTGCGAAGTGTCTGTCCCGAGGTCTGTGCGCTCCTCGGGTTTGGCGCTCGCGAGCCTGCGACCGACCATCTCGGGATTTCGGAAATTGTAAAATGTGATTTTCTTTTGCAGGTGCGACTACTGAAGACTTGGAGATACGGGTTGATTTTTGATAATTCTCGTAGGTTTATTCTCGCCGATGGGCATCTTCAATCCGTGTGTTGCAGTACCAGACGGAGATTCGAGTTCTGCCTGTAAGTGCAGTAAGTGGAATCCTTAGCTCTCATTCCATCACTTTCATGAACCATATTGTATTCTGCTTGTTCAGCGTTGAAGGGACTCGAACTACTATCGAAACTCGACAGATCTGCGTCTCGTGGAACTCAGCCATCCGATGTAAGTGGCCCGCAGTTCTGTGCAGTAATACTTGTTACGAAGAGGAATGATCATTAACATGAAAATCATTTTGTAAAATGTGCTTCAGAAAACGACTTCGATGCACGAGCGATCGAAATAGAAAGGCAGGAAGTTTTGCCGAAGACAGGTTTACGAATTCATTCGGAGTACCTCAGGAGGATTCTCCTTCAGCCTATCCTTGAGAAAGTGATGGTGAGGCTTACGTTAAGCCATACGATATCTATGGTATCTTGGTATATTGTTATACGGTTCGATATCATTTGGATGATTGAGGATATGAGATTTAGACGCTCTATCACATGGTTGGGATCGATTCGCGGTCTTCACACTACATGTTGCCATTCCTAATTTAATCATTGGTATCATTTACATGAGCTTAGTCTCAGCAGAGAACCCCGGGAAGATGTATTTGATGCATACTTTGTATGGGGGAGTCAGTCGAATACAATGGTCTCTGTTCATCATGGCTACTCCCGTCTACCTCTTCTGCGCTGATGTTTTCCATGTCAGAGCTTTGAAGGAGATGCGAGCAATGTGGCGACCTGGAAGCTCAACACCATTCTTACAGCGATTTTATCGTTTTGGGAGCATGAATATGCTCATATCCCTCGGTACTTCAATTGCATATATTTCATCCGTTGCTCAGCTGATCGCCGCTGGTATCAATAAAGCAAGACACGTTGAAAAAAGCGGATTCTACTTCGACTCGCTAGTATTCCTGACTCTTTTCCTTCTCGTTGGTCGTCTCGAGTCTTACAGCAAGTCGAAGACCGGCGACGCTGTTGCTATGCTCCGAAAGCTGAGGCCAACAGAGGCATTGCTAGTTGAGAATCAGAGTGTAACTAGACGATCGAACGGAGACACACTTGTCGAAGATTTGCCTACTGATGCACAGCTCGCTCTGGGCGCAAAGGTAGAGTCAATTATGCGTGTCAACGTGGACCTGCTAGAGTACGGCGATATTGTAAGAGTCCTTTATGGAGGCTCTCCCCCTTGTGGCGGGACCATTGTTCGAGGAGAGTCAAAATTCGATGAGTCCAGTCTCACAGGAGAGTCACGACGTGTCAAGAAGGCCATTGGTCATCAGGTATTTTCAGGGACAGTCATCAAAGATGCACCTGTCTCGGTTGAGATCACTGGTGTAGCAGGCACATCTATGTTGGATCAAATCGTCAAGGCTGTCCGTGAAGGTCAGACCAAACGAGCCCCGATGGAGCGCATCGCAGACAGCTTGACCGCCTACTTCGTGCCAGTTGTCACCTTGATTGCAATTACGACGTGGATACTTTGGCTGGGACTTGGTGTTTCGGGAAGCCTTCCCCAGAGCTATTTGGGTTACGATCAAGGTGGGTGGGTAGTATGGTCATTACAATTCGCCATCGCAGTCTTCGTTGTTGCCTGTCCTTGTGGTCTGGGATTAGCCGCACCCACTGCTCTTTTTCTCGGTGGTGGACTGGCAGCGAAGTACGGAATTCTCGTCAAGGGAGGAGGCGAAGCATTGAAAAGGCTAGCAAGCTTGATTGCATTGTCTTTGACAAGACGGGAACTTTGACTATTGGTGGCGAACCTATCGTCACCGATTATGAAGCTTTACCAATCAGGCTTGCCAAACAAGACTATGAAGCACAAGGGCAGTCTGGCATTATAAATCAGACAATGGTCCTCATATTTGGTCAGCCAGAGGCAGTTACCAACCAGGACGTCAAGGAAACCCCCCGAGGAAGTCAAGTTTACAATTCTTGGTATGGTAAAAGCACTAGAGGGAAACAGCAGCCATATAATCGCCAAAGCACTTGCACCATTCTGCAGAACGCAGCAGCTGAAGGATTGCTCTCTTAAGGACGTATGGGAAATTTCTGGAAGGGGTACCAAAGGGACTTTCGAATTTTTCGGCTCGGATTCGAGAACAGATGCTGAGATGCTGATTGGTAACGAGTCCCTCATGGCCGATAATAAGATCATCTTACGTGGACCTGCACTCTCGACTCTGGAGAAATGGAAGTTGGAGGGGAAGTCTGTGGCTTTAGTAGCTGTCAGGGGGTTTAATGGTAATATTAAGGCGACACAACGCGTATGGCAAGTCGCAGCCATGTTTGCAGTCTCAGACCCGATACGTCCAGAAGCCCCAGGAATCATCAAAGCTTTGCAGAAGGAAGGCAAAGACGTCTATATGCTTTCGGGCGATAATCAAATGACATCCAACGCGATCGGAGCCAAAGTCGGTATTCCCCTCTCTAACATCATCGCAGGCGCTTTGCCCAGTGAGAAGGCCAAAGAGATCCGAGCACTCCAAGATCGCCAGAAGAGACGTAATGTCTTTGGTGAAGCCCGCTACGAGAAACGTGCAATCGTCGCTATGGTCGGAGACGGGATCAATGATTCACCAGCACTTACTGCAGCCGACGTAGGAATCGCCATTGGCTCCGGCTCAGACATCGCGATCTCCTCTGCCGAATTCGTTCTTGTTTCCAGTAACCTCAATTCTCTCGTCAATTTACTCGACTTGAGTAATTTCGTGTTTCGGAGGGTAAAGTTCAATTTTGCCCGGGTTTTGGTTTATAATATTGTTGCGGTGCCGGTTGCGGCTGGGCTTTTCTATCCGATTGTGAGCAAGAGTGGGAAACATGTCAGGCTGGATCCGGTGTGGGCGAGTTTGGTGATGGCACTGAGCAGCATCAGTGTTATTTGTAGTAGTTTGATGCTGAGGATTAGGGTTCCTTGGTTGGGGTTCAGAGCGAGGAAGGAGGTTGGTGGGGAGGAGTGAATGTTTTCATGCTTCACATGGTGCTGGGTCGATTGAGATGTCTATTCTTATTCAGGGATGGAAGGTTCCTTTCGAAGAACGATGATGTGAAGAGCATTGGTCTCCATTGGGACAAGAGTTCAAACACCACTCTGCGGGTTTTGGTTATCCTCGACTGCTCGAGAATGGTAGAAATACAATCTATAAAGAAAAAGAGCTCGCTCATTCGGATTGTGATATCAAAGCCCAATCCATATCTTAAACATCATAGATACTGCCAGACCTCCGGTCAATAATCCCGAGACCCTCGCTTTCTGCCCACCACTAACCGCCTTCGCCTCAGAAACCATAATATCGAACGTCTTCTGTAAGTTCTTCTCCTGAGCCTCCACTTGATCTTGCGTCGCCTGATCGACGGCGTTGTACCATGGCTCTTGGACGATATCGTCCCAGTTGTATCCTGATATGGAGAGAGAAGAGCGAGCGAATGAAGGCGCTGCTTCTGTGAAAGGTTAGACTTACATCTGCTGATTATTACAATATAGCGCAGATTGGGACATGCACAAGGGGCCCAGAAGTTAGGGGAGGGACAGAAGGGCTTACCATACACAGCAGCCGTGATCTTCGGATACTCAGCTCCAGCCGTCCATGTCGCTTGCACTGAGCTCAGAGCTTGCCAGACTAATGATGCGTCGCCCGCGGAGTTGGTGTTGGTGTTTGGGTATCGAAACGTTGCGTCGATTTGGGGGAAGAAATACGTGTTTGAGAGGGAGCTGGGGTTGGTTGTTAGGTCTTGATTTGAGCTTGAGGGGAGAACAGTGAAGGAGAGAGGCGGATTTACGTCACGCTGCCTGTCCTTGTATTTTGAGGACTGGGAGGTGTCGTTGTAGACGATTGAACGGTGTAGCCGGTGTGGGTTGCGGGTATGAAGGGTGTTGGTTGTTGTGCCGCTGCGAAGTTTATGAGACTCGAAATGGCGAGGAGGAAGACCGTATGAGAGTACATATTGACAGAAATTCAAAGAACGAACTGATAACGGGGGATCAAATCGAGAAAAGCTTGAGAGACGGTAAGGAAACCCAAAGCTTGTGGAAAATATCCTGGAGTATGGATTCCTTGACCTTATATGCAGGGCAATCACCTCATCCCAACATGCACATAGCCGTTATATAAATCACTGGGAACCGGATTCGAAGGGCACAGATCGAAGTTCCTGCATGACGCCGTGTGGTAATTAGGTTGTGGCACAGGATACAGTTACATTGTGTTCTGTGTTCTGCGTCTTGTGGAACGGAGGACTTGACGATCGACTTTTAATGCAGGGGATTTGGATCTGGGAAACTTAGTCACCCATTCCAAAGGGGATCATTCATGTGGTGGAACTACTGTATTGACCTTCGTAATATTTTGTTTGTGATGATGAAGTCCGTCATTTTGACCCGTACTGCGTTGAAGTAAAGTCAAGCCGTCAATTGCAACGAACATGTGGATATGGCATTTCTTCCAATGCAATCAGTAGCTGTAAGTAAAAACCAAGGGTGATAGAAATGGAGAGCTTCCATATCAGCAAATGCTGTCGGCAGCGATATACTGTGGCATTGTTTCGCCTCTCGTACACGATAATTTCGATATTCGTGTCAACCTAGAGTCCTAGACACATTTTTCACGTCCGAATATTGACGCTTTGAAAGTCAATCGTCCGATTACCAGGGAAACAAAAAGTCAAACGACAGTCCTGACATCTACCTTTCAAAACCAGAGGATGCATAGCCGGACAAAGGATAGCAGAATAAAAGTTACATTCCTCTGTACTCGGAGAAGCAAGCTGAGCATCCCGAGCAGCAAATCGACGAAATTCTCAACTTTGTTACACAGTCGAAGTAAATTGGTACAATCAATTGATAATACTTTTTAATTGCTGCTATTATTGTTATCAATCATATTCACAAAACATAAACCCTGCATCCCCGGAGACGCGAGGTAGTGGGGTTCTTTTACGTCATGACTATCATGAGAAGTTCTGCAAAGGAAGAATTATACTTGAGAGAAATAAATTGACAGTTGAATCAAGAAAGAATTTGAGATGAAAAATAGAGGGCAAAGGCTCAATTAATTTAGGAACTGGTTACTGAAAAAACCAGAGTCATCATTCCATGAAAAAAAAACCAAAAAGGAACTTTGTAGGTCGTACCCGGGCTCGAACCGGGGACTCAGCAAGACAAGTTATTGTAATAACAAGATTTTGACAATGATCAAAATGCCGCGTGCTAACCGCTACACTATACAACCGTTTATTGCTAGTGATGTCACGAAAGCTCGTATATAACTAATTATACCAGACACTTTGCCCCTTGCTTCACTGTTGAGCGACTGCTGCAAAGTCTTCGACGCTAGTGGAGCATTGTGGGGTGTCATGATTCAGTGAACAAAGCCAATGTGCCTTGCATGATCATGAGTCTATGGTCCCGGCTTCTCAGGTCATCAAGTCACGTTCTGAAATTCAACTATCACCCAAATGTTAACATGCGGAGAAGTAGTGAAGTGAGAGCGGGAGAAAGTTCACCATTGGCATAAAACCCTGGAAAAGAAGCATGATCTCTGTGCGGATTCGGAAGTCGCTTGTAACACCTACACCGTTCTCGTTCGATCGCTGTGCCACGACTCATCTAATCTCTTACAATCATACACGGCCGCTACTCTAGAAACTGCTTTTTCAAAGAGTCGGGAACTTGAACGCACTCCTCGCTTTTGACTATTCTCTGGCTTCCTCTTCAGTACTAATCGAGAGGACCTCCGGGCACGAGGATCGCAGCTTGCCACACTTGTCGTGGATGAGCTAAACCCATACTCGAAGCTCGAAGTACTTCCATTATGAATGGAAATATACACGAGGATCTGATAAGACGGCTCCGAAAAATGACTGCCATGCATGACCTTATCAGATCATCTGGCAGATCCCTCTCACTAATGTGTCCAACCACGGTCTTTCAAAGCTTCCAGGGGAGATTTAATCCTCCTGTTTTTGCTTCCCACCGGACCACAAGTAAACAGAAGATCCCGCTTCCAGCATCTTGTTGCCACGAGCTAGTACCGTGGCATATATAAAGATCATCTGTCATCCTCTTCCTCTCGCTCTGTGTGCTACCCTTTTGTTTGACTTACTTGATTGATCGTAATGTTCTTTGTTACTAGAGTCTGAAAGTAGAAGGTAGTGACGCTCCGCTGGCTCTCCGAGGGCCACTACCGTGGAGGTCGAGTCGCGTATCTCAATGTCCGCTGTTGCCAGAATCTTAAAGTAGGATATCTTCAATCTTAGAGTCGAATGAGTTTGAGGTTGTTGCGTTTTGGTTGTTCTGGTGATTCCGTTCTCGAAGTGTTGATGATTATGTTGCCAATTCGATACATCAAGTTACCGTATAACTCGAACTGCTATTGTGTTAACATACCCTCATGAATCGAAAGTTTGGGCTACGAGCCGTTCAAGTCATAGCTCTCGAGCTTGCTTGACAAAATCTCGAAAACGACGCGAACGGGAAGCGGAGCGTTTGTCGCATTCTCGCAGCGGTCGCTTTCGGCGCCGAGTCTCCTGAATAGCTTCACATAGAGCTATTAGCGACAACTCTCGCGTATCATGATCATTCCCTGTATATAGTTCTAGAGGAATCAACCTAATGAACGAAATCGGTCGCGCTTTACGAACTTCGACATCCAAACCACTGACCTCAACGTCTCCGTCGTGCACATCTTCCACGGCTTCAACGTCGCCGATCCGAACAGACACCAACAAGCCCTAAATCCATAAGAGTCTCACACAGTTTCGAGCTTTCAATCAAGCACAAGCAATCTCAAACAACAGAGACGTCGAATCCTCATTCACCACAATCCAGCAACAATTTCATAAAGTCAAAACAGCAAGGATGTGAGTCGAAACTGTCCGACAATATACCTGCGGCTGCCAGGAAGTCGAGGAGATTGTGTTCTGTGAGTTCTTGATTCTACCAACAAGAAGACATATCTCAGATGGCGTCAAGACTCGACTGACCATCGCCGCCATCGGGATAGGTGAGGAGTGCGAGGTTTGTACCGCAACCTCCAAGGAGGTAGCCATTGCTGAGGCATTGACCGTGAGTTTGGCGAGAGTTGACACCACTGAGGAGGAGGGTGGATTTTCGAGTCGAGTTAAGCAATGGGCTTTGGGTTCGGGGAGAGGATAGTATTGGTGCTACCGGACTGGATCTCATCATGGAGCAAGCTCGGTGACAGAGGCTCACGATCTCTCGCGATCATTTTGGTATTGCTATTTTCGATGGAGTCTCCAGTGATGACCAGTGGCTGGCAGTTCTGCCGAGCAGCTCGTTGAGCAGTACAGACAATAGTACACACTCAACGCGTGGATTGTAAATGCTTGTTCCTACGAGAATGGTAGCGATGGTCACGACAGTATGGCGGGTGCTGGTATTGCATCGTATCCTTGATGCAGTGGCTTCAAATCTCGAGGCAGACACAAGTGTACAAGAGAAAGAGTTGAATTATTTCGACCAGACTTTCAATCGCAATCTCCTCTGAAGTGATTCGCAAGGCCATGGGTGTATTATAAGTACAAGTGGACGTTAGCATATTGGGAATGATAATTATAATTGTGACAACAGTATGTGATGTTGTGTTACTTTAGATTTAACGAGACCAGCCGAAGCCTGTCGGAGCGAAGCTATGCTTGACTATGTAGTAAACTCAGCTTGCGAAATTTCAAGAGTCTTGAAAAACTTCAAGTGACATTGAAGTCACACTTAGGACATTGTCTTGAGCTACTTGGGCGACTTTATTGTCAAGTTGCAGATTATATTGAACGATTTTTGGCCGTTTCTTGATCATCAAAGACGAATCCGCTCAGCCTCGAAGTGGAAATCCAGCGCTCGCTATCTACTCCAAGTGAAGGACGTCCAAAGTTTCTCTGACGTGGTTTTTGGCGACATGTCAGAAAATAGAAAGGGGAGATCTGCGAAGATAAGCGCTAGCGGAATTTAGTAACCCAGTTTTGCCAGAGATCGGCAGACACTAGATAGTAGTTCAACCTTCGTCAAAGTAGCTTTGCCTCTTCTAGGTGATTGGCACGATATTCAGGGGAGAGCGCCTGCGCCCAGTAAATAAAAGCATGTTCTTGAGGCAATCTCGAGGCAATGTTTGGTAGTCTTGTAAGGAATGAACTTGGCTCCGCACAATTGGCATCTGTTTTTTGTAGGAATGATCAACAAGGAATTTGTTCTTTCAAGATTGAAAGAGATCTAGGCTCATATTTCGGAAATAGTTAGGATTCTGTATGGCTTCGGTTAAAAACTAAGTCTCACAGCCTAGAGAAGAAGCATGCAAGCCACAGTCGGAATAGACCTTGTCGCGAGTGTATAAATAAACAAAACATATATCATCTAGGCTTGACATCTGGCACCCCCAGATCACTTCCGAACTTGGCAAGCTGTAAGAAGAAGTTGGCCAGAGACACGTATAAATTCGAGCTCAACCCAACTATCTCGCTATCAATTATTTAAAGTTATCTCTAGCACTTTCTATCGTTGCTCTCGCTTTCACACACCTCTAACGATGTTCACTCGGATCCTTCTGGTCGTCCTGGCAGCAGCATCTGCTGTCAGCGGAGCTGCAGTATGCACACCTGAGAGACGCATTGCTGGCGGGCAAGGTGTAATATTTGCATACGCCCAGACGCTGCCAGGCGCAACTTATGCAGCATTCCGCGATATTCCATTCGGCATCGGTGGGCTCGGTGGAAAGTGCATCACCACAATTCTCGCAGACGGATTGCCAGGAGCTCCAGTAGGGTTGACTGGTAACGATGTTGTCAATTTCGGTACAGCGACTCGTCAAGTGTTCTCGAAAGTCACAGGGTTCTTTACAGACTTTCCTCAAAACAATAGCATGGTGATCAACAATGCAAATGTTGTGAGTCCATCCGTGCTTGAGCAGATTGTCGGTGCAAGGTTTTTTGAATAGATACTAACATTTCACCAGACGCTTGGAGTACGGAACATTCTCCCATTACCTATCACTTTCAACGCAGACGTCTATCTCGACTACAGCCCTGCTCCAGACTGTCGAGTTCAAGCTGTCCGGGCCTATGCACGCGTTCCCAGCGATGTTCTAGGAATTATGACCGCCAATCCTGGCGTACCACCACTGATCGCTGGCCTCATTGGAACTGACAATCCAATTAATGATTGGTTTGGAACGCCATCTACCACCAAGTCGACGTGAGTGAAGCAGCAGATGATTACTGGCTCGGCCTTCGGTGACAGGATTGGTTGAAGGCTTGGAAAAGAAAATCGGAAACATTTGGCCAGTTAAAGCTTGATATAGCTTTTTCACCTCGACTCAGGAGTCTTCTGAATCAGCGACTGGGAAGTTTCAACCATGGTGGATCAGATACGCGAGCACAGTTGAGGTATGCAGGGGCTGTCCGCAGAAGTTGAATCTGGTTGACTCAAAATGTTGCTCAAATAGCTCCTAGATGAGTGGTCATTCCAATTGCTACCTTCGAATATGGATTTCCTGTGTCATCAAATCCATTCGTTGCAAGGTCATGCATAATAAGCTCGCTGCGACCAGGTGGAGTTTGTGCTTCTTCTTTGATGAAGACTAGAGGCTGGTCTCATCCGGCCCGATACTCAGATTCCAATGCCCGTTGCCTTCAAGTCTCTGTGTGTGAGTGTTATTGTTCACTGGTAGTTTCGTTTCGATGAACATCTTTCCATCATCATTTTCAATTGTCCGAGCTTGACCGCGCATTGCTTGATAAATTTCAAGACACGACTGCTCACAATCGACTAAGAAATATAGTCCAGATCAGTCATGAACAATCGGCATTTCAGTTCGGCCGTCCCCTGAAGATCTCTGTCGTCAAAACTCCACACAAACATAGGTACTTAATGCGGGGTATTCAACGCCGGATCGTCACTGTCAAACGACTAGACTCCGTAACCAACAGCCGAACCAATAAACACACAATATGTCACTGCTACCGAGTGCCAAGTTACATATACTTGTTTAGAGCATTCCAAGAAAGCTGCCCCCTCAATTAGCTTGCATATGTCACTACGGAGTATATTTGCTTCCTCTCCCCTCTGGACGCAGGTGAGAAATATTTTTACCTGAAGGAAACATATTCGTAAACGAATACATAGTCAAGATGAGCCCTTCAGCAACCAACGAAAACGGCGCCAATGTCTCGTCAAAGACCGGCTCTTTGTCGTGGGATACCTTCTCTAACACAATCGATGGAAAGTCTGATAACGCGAAGAGCAGTCGTCATGGCATCAACCCTGCCAACGAGGAGAACAGCTCTACGGTCCCCGTAGCAAGTCAAGAGGATGTTGACAGAGCCATGAAGGCAGGCGAGAAGGCTTTCAAGACTTGGTCTGCGACACCATATGCTGAGCGCCAGAAAGCCGTGAAGGCTTTCGCGGATGCTCTTGAAGCTGAGAAGGAAGGATTTTCTAATTTGTTGACCAAGGAGCAAGGAAAGCCTGTAAGCTTTAAAGATTGTGCTTGATGGACATCCTGCTGATATGCTTTAGATCATGTTCGCTCAGATGGAAATCGACGCTGCTGTTTCGTGGCTTAGAACAGCTGCTAGCCATGAGCTTCCTGAAGAGCGAATTGAAGATGACGAGAAGACGATTCTTGTGCGATACACCCCCCTCGGCGTCGCTGTTGGTATCGTTCCCTGGAATTTCCCAATTCTGCTTGCATGCGGAAAGATCGGAATGTCTATTGTGACCGGAAACCCAATTATTATCAAGCCGTCTCCTTTCACTCCAGCTGGAGGCTTGAAGTTGGTTGAGTTGGGACAAAAATTCTTCCCTCCCGGTGTTCTTCAGGGTCTCTCTGGAGATGACAACCTCGGGATCTGGCTTGTTGAGCATCCTACGCCTGCAAAGATCTCTTTCACTGGCTCCACTGCTACTGGAAAGAAGGTCATGGCCTCAGCAAGCAAGACCTTGAAGCGTGTTACTCTTGAGCTTGGAGGAAAGGATCCCGCCATCATTCTGGATGATGTCAACATTGAGGAAGTTGCTGCAAAGGTAGAAATTTTCATCTTTCGAATTATAACTCATTACTAATCATGAAAACAGATTGCCACTTACGCTTTCTTGAACTCTGGACAGGTAAATCAAGGACATGTGCAGCAGCGATGTGCAACATGCTAATGCAGGACAGATTTGCATCGCTATTAAGCGTATCTACGTCGACGAGAAGATCATCGACGAGTTCCGGGATGCCATGGTGAAGTACACCAAGACGCTCAAGCTCGGAGAAGGAAACGAGGAGGGTGTTTTCTTGGGACCGATCCAGAACAAGATGCAGTATGACAGAGTTAAGGGCTTCTTCAAGGATGCCGACAATGAGAAGATGAACATCGCGGTCGGAGGTGTAAACCCCGAAGGAAAGGGTTACTTCATCACACCTACTATCATTGACCGTCCAGCCGAGGATTCCAGACTTGTCGTTGAGGAGCCTTTCGGTAAATTCCACCCTACCAAAGTTCTAATTTCATGGCTTGCTTATGTTCTGACATAAAGTCCAGGTCCTATCGTCCCACTCCTGAGCTTTAAGACCGACGATGAAGCTGTTGAGAAGGCCAACAACACACACTACGGTCTGGGAGGATCCATCTGGTCATCTAACCTGGAGCGTGCAAACAGGTTGGCCTTGAAGATCGATGCCGGTACCGTCTGGGTCAACACGCACACCGACTTGGATCCTCGCGTACCATTTGGTGGACACAAGCACTCGGGTATGGGCGCGGAGAACGGACAGGCAGGCTTGAAGTCATACTGCAACTCGCAGACAATCTTCTTGAGGAAGAAGTGAAGAGGAATCACGTGAATGAGCTATCTTGAGATTTGATCGACCAACAAAAATGAACTTGTAGTTTGCCTGCCTGTAATCCCAATTTCAGTTCTTGATACAAAAGGTTGTCGATATCATGAAGAATATGGTTCAGGGAAATATATCAGTGTTTCGTGTAAGATACACTCATGCTCGTGAGGAAGATCAGAGTTTAGAACATGTCTAGGGAGACGGAAAGTCTCTGGCAGTACTGTAGTTCGAGGCCCGCTTAATAGTCGGGTCACCTTATGTTGCGCGGTCAACAGAAGGTGACCCGACTATTAAACTTGCTGACGTTGCCTACTTCATGGGACCTCTTCCATGAGAAGCGTCTAGATGCGCCAGCTTGCTCTGTAGCTGCGCTCCATGGTACTGGCACCAGGAGCCAGACCCTTTTGTCGCTCACTGGGGCTCTCGAGGAAGTCGACAACGTGCTTTAAGCCAAGGAAGAATCACGCGAGTGTGTGCGGGATGATGATGGGAGTCAGAAGTTAGCGAATGGAGTTATCAGGAATTGGATGTGCCTTAAGCTTTTCTTCGTGGAGATATTTTAAAGGAACTGCCGAGGGTGGATAGGCGAAGCCCGGCAGTGATTTTGCAGTACCAAAGGGGTGGTGTGACGCTGATCGACGAGTTGGAACGGATGGTGGGGGAAAGTTGAGGGAAACACGAGGAATAAGAGAACGATAGCGGATCTGTTGTGCAAAGCCTCGTAGTGAGAGGATTGCCATCCGACCCTGGAAGTAGCCATTGCGATCTGGGTAAGAGAGCTTGCATAGAGGACATCCATTATGAAATTGGGACTAATCTCATAAAACGAATCAACCTTTAAGCCAAATCGAAGTTGATCTCTAATGTATAATATGCTATTCTGCGACATGTCAGATACGAGGCGGACGAAATTAGTGAAAAGCAAATCGTGCTTTGCAAATACGTATTGGTGTTGTGCTTGATAAAACTAAACTAAATTTGTCGACAATGCTCAAGAAGTAAGGTAAGAACCGCTTCTGCCCATGACGGACATAAGGAGTAGAGGGGATGGACACAAATTACCGAACCCCAGAGCAAGAATAGATCATAATTTGACAGCCAAAAGTCTCGCTGATTTTAGCGTTATCACTATAGCTACCCGTAAACTCAGTCTAGGGTTACTTCGTATAATGTCTGTGTCCACCCCCTTTACGTAAGTTGACTTTCTCACAGCTTCCGTACTTGTATTTGGTACGAAGCAGGGTTTATAGTGGATCTCGTATATCCTTGTTGTGGCTAGAAGTTGACCTTCTAATCAATTCTCTTGGAATTTGGAGTGTTCTCCATATATGCGAGTGCCTTGTTCATGAGGACAAAACTCTCAGGCTTGTCGCGGGTCTGGACAAGAGGTGTTCATGGCCCGTTTACAGGCCTACCTAATTGTGCTTCGTATATTGATACGGCTGAGTACAAGTACAGTACTCTGTAGAGGTAGGTAGGGAAAGGATGTGACCCACGGAGAAACCGAGCGCCGGTTCCGTACCTACCTGCCCGTGGGTGTACGAGACCCACCACGACCCTTCTTACGTCCAAGCGCAACACAGAAATCTCGCTTCGCTGGTCACGAATTTGCTCCGCCACGATACTCCCAGTAGACGACATTACAAATTCGCTTACTTGGACAACACCAAAAAACCGCTGTCAACAAATCTACGCTGTCGTTTCCGGGCCTCGAATGATGATTCGGGAGCCCGGCGAGAAGTGGACGAAGAGCATGACCATCATCGATCCTCCTTCCTCACGGATGTACTGAGTACATTTATCGGATTTCAAAAGCACTCGGGACGATCGGGAGAGTGGTGCGTCACTCGATGTCTCGCTAATGTTAATTGACTTTTCAAGCACCCCGAACCCGAATCTCTTTTGACTTTCCAGCCAAGTTCATCTGATAAATTAATGTTTACACGTGTATAGTGACGTTTTTGTGACGTGCCTCTCAATGTGTCCAAGCTATCGAGTTCCGCAAACCCCCTCCGGTCGGTAATCTGGCTGACAAGCAGCCAAGCTCATGGATTCGCCCTTTTGCCCAGACTGAGTTATTGAGAATCCTGATGGGCAAGAGACATACACTGCTATACATGATTTGACATAGTAACGATATTTGGATCCGTACACCTAACTCACTCGCCATACACTGGATTCGATTTTGAGCTTTTATTTCACGAGTACGTTAGGATGGTGCACCTTGCAGTCTCTGATGACAGCTGTGGTCAAAGTCAAAATGCCGTATTCGACCTGCCGAACACCCATGAGCGCAAAAGGGGTGCTCCGTTGTCAGTTCTATCCCATCTAATTAGACTAAAGAGTTATTTTTATGCCATTGATCAAGGGAGCAGGTGGGGTTATGAATTCTTGTTCTGCGAGGAAGTCCATCAAATGAAATTGTCTAAAAGTCAAATGCTCCTGATCACCGGTACTATTCCCAAGAACGTTACGTGTTCGATGCCGAGAAATGCCACTGCATTGAAAGGTTCAACTGAACTGTAAATCACAAGAGCAGTGACAAGGTTTCATCGTGGCCCGCCTCGCACTGTATAAGTAGCTTCTCGCCTTCGTCGAAAATCTCCATCTTCAATCTGCCCGCATCTCATCTGCTCACTCACAGTTACACATCTCGCCTCATTTCACCACCAAGACACCTGTGCCTCATAATCAGCATGCGTAGCTTCGCTCTTCTTTCAGCGCTTGTCAGCTGTGTCCTCGCTGCTGCCGGCGACAACTGCAGAACTGTCGAAACTTACAAGGTTGTTTCAGGCGATACTCTCAGTGCCATCGCGATGACCAAGCATGTCTCACTCGCACAAATTCTCTACGTGAACCCTCAAATCACCGACGCGAACAAAATCAACATCGGCGATCCGATCGCCATTCCAGACTCGAGGTGCGAGGTACCACCGCCGGTGCAAAACATCGACCCCTACTGCAACTCGACAAGCAGACCGACGACATACAAGGTGGTCAGCGGCGATACCTTCTTCATCATCGCGACGCAAAAGTTCGGAATCACCCTAGATGCGCTCACGGCCGCAAATCCTCAGGTCACGAACATCAACTTCATTGTGCCCGACCAAGTTCTCAACATCCCAGCCTGTGCAGCTCCGGTTCTAACGGAGTGCTCCAGCGGCACCCAATCGACCTACATTGTGGTTTCTGGAGACGGCCTTTACGACATCGCCACTAAGAAGTTTCACCTTGTTTACGAGGCTCTGAAGGCTGCAAACCCCCAGATCACGAACCCGGATTTGATCTACCCCGGCGAGTCTATCAACATCCCTCTCTGTAGCTGCGACGATGAGGCCACTACTGCCACTCCTGGACGTGCCGTCCCTGTGACATGGGAGGCTTAGAGAGGACAAGAACAACAGGACTGCAGGGCGATAGTGGCTTGGGTGGAGGCCTAGGGCTCAGCATAGGAGGCGGCGAGATAATTAAGGGAGGAAGATGGACGTTAATGGAGGCGCCGAGGCAGATTGGTGCCTTTCTGCTCTTTCATTTCAAGAGAGCTTACACGCATATGTAAACTATTCTAACTTCAGCTACCTTATTGAGTTCCAGTGTTTAGCATTCCGGAAATAAAATCTAAATAGATATTTGATCTAGCAAAGTGGTATATTATCCCTTCTGTCATCAAGGCGCGGACAGTGTTCGTGAGGAAGAAGTGCCATCAAAATGTGTTGTTCAATTCGATCATGCTATGATGTACTAACGTTCATAACTATTTGAAGTGTATTGCAATATTGAATCAGCACTCTCTTCAAAGCAGAACTTGACCTCAAAATAAAACAGTGATGCCATATCGCCATCTTCACAGATCGCCTGTACTCTAGAAACAACAATACGACAGCAGACCAATGAGACACCTAGGGTAGTCGCTTAAACTCTTTTGATTGCGCGTTTGTTTATTGCTGCCGGAGCTCTTTCCTGCACCACACCAGGGATGTAGGATAGTACTGTAGCCGGGACTGGCCCAGTTCATGACTGGTGTAGCGACTAGACGAGTTCGACATTGAACCATACCAAGCCTATGACTTTGGCTTATCATGAGAATAAAGGTCCTTAGACCCCTTCATGGCTCTAATATCACATTTTAAGAAAACCTCAGAACAGCTTCGTAACTCCAGGATTTTTAAGAGCGAGAATACTGTACTTTACTCACCGGTCACGAATCATTTCAATATCGACCATTCGCGGTCTTGACGAGTAAAGAGAGAAGACGTGCGCAGTGTTTATAGGCAGAAGCAAGCTGCGAGGAGGCGCGGAACTTCATCCAACGGGCCTGCCCCAAGGTTTTTGTTAACCTCGTTCGCTGTCGTCGACAGATGCAGAATCGATTGCAGGTACTGGAGAAACTCGTGAAGCAGTCTGTCCGTCACTTTATGAATGATCTTCATGTCATGAGACAAGTCCCGACGATTACTCTGCGTATAGACAATAACGCGGTGCTAAAGCTATCACACCATCCCGAGCTATATAAGAGGCCTAGGCATATTGACGTACACTACCACTTCCTCCAATAGAGTGATAGAATTAAGATATTTACTTACCGAAGGAGTGGACACGACTGAGAGGGTCGCTGACGTTCTGCTAAAGACTTTAGACCCGAAGATGTACAAGTAATTCATGGAAAATAAAGGTCCAGTGGACATGAAAAATTTAGCAGCAAATACTAACAATAAATCAAGAGAACTCGAGAGTAATAGACTAGGGAAGTCTTCGAGACTCGAGTCAGGAGGAGTGTTATTCTTGAGAACTCTAGAACTCTGAGCCTGACAGCATATGCAGGTCTTCTAGACCTGCCTCACTTTGTCCGCTGTTTGTTGAAGTAGGAAACCTCTCCTTACGAGAGAGCTTTCGGAATCTACCTTCCTTCAAGTTTATCGCTAGAGTACGTCTGATTATGAGCTGCGGTCATGCTGACTAGGAGAAGAGCGTTTGAGATCAGATCTATGAGAGGATCGGGGTTGTGGGTGAAATGCCCATACCCATGCCGCAAGACAGCTCGTGATTGCAGTCCTGCTGTGATAGGGACAGTTTTCTTTGCCCAAGTGCGAGCTTTCCATGTCTTTCAGTCCTCGAAGTCTTTTCCAGATACGGCTTCGTGATACGAATTTTCTTTGCCATTTTCCTAGATCCTCATATCCAGTTGCTATACTCTCGGTGCAGAACAGAAGTTAAAATGTGATATAATAATTAAGCCTAAAGGCGTCGATATTATATCTAGTAGCGAGTATGCCTCGTAGTGGACACAAAAAGCCGGACTAAATGGCCGAAACGTCGTTTTGTTACCAAAAGTCGCCCTTCGCGGTCAATTATTCTTCGACTTTGACTAAATATGCAAATTTCAAATCGATAAAAAATAATCCCCCGAAGATGAAATTTATTTTGAGCGAGTTCTCGAATAGATTTAATTTTTGGCTGTTGTGACAGTTACGATCGAAGTCGAGACTCTCGACTTCGTACCTAATTTCTGCGTTCTTGGGGTCGCCTATTTAGTCCCTGTTTCTGTGTCCACTGCGAGCCATACTCGCTACAGGATATCACATCGACGCCTTTAGGCTTAATTGTAATATCCCTTTGCAACTTCTGTTCTGTACCGAGAGGTACCTTGCCTTTCCACCGGAGAAAAAAGTGGCCGATAATGACCAGAGGTACTAATCTGTTGAAGTTGTGGAATAATCAACTGCCGAAGCTCGAAAACACTCAAAATTAATTCAGTGAGATCCTGATCTATCTGCCATTCTATATTATTAGTTTTATGAGTTTCCGAATTCGGTGTGTCGAACAATCAAAAGTTGTCTACCTTCGAATTCCGCATTCTCACTTGTCAAAATCGGTCACTTATTTCTCCGGTGGAGAGCTTGCTTTCTTTTTCACGCTGTTGCAGGAGATCTACTACTCTATTTCCCTCACTGCTGCATGATAAACCTAGAGATCAACCCACATCCCCGCGACCCCCGATGTGCCTCTCGTCAATACTTGAGGCAGCTGGCAATGGTTGTTGTCCGTGTACGTAATTCTACTGTCTAGGAGCTGCCAGATTCGACTTAGCTATCATTTTGCCCAGCGTTGAGGCGTTCGAGGAGTAGTGCTGTGCCTTTCGATCATGGCTCCCTGTGCCTCACCTAAGCCGTGTGTGACCGCTTCCTATTTACTTTGCTTTGTTCACAGCTCCTCATTTTTTCTTGACCTCAGTTGGACATTTGTTATCGAACTGGCTCTTGATACAAAATACTTCAATTGGCTAGCTTGCAAATGATGACGCTAGGCAGGGCGTGTGTTCAGATCAATGACCAAAATCGGGTGCTTGGTCAGTCGCACGGAATGCAGACAATCTCACGAACTTGCACTCACCTGCTGTCCTCGTCACTCGAACAAGAACATGGAAGCCGCCTTCCACGCCCAGGCGCGATACCATACTCAAGTGCGTCGCCAAGCAGCCAAGTTTCATCCAAGATGTCAAGAATGGCTTGCTACGGCCTCCGCAAAGCTTGCTGACACCCACTTCATCACCGTTCAAAAAAAACGCGGCGGCACGAAAATATGAGACGAGAATTCACACGAGTTGACCATCATTCAATCGTCAGAGCGATACGATGGATTTGTCCCTCGCTGATGACTGGAGTTCCCCATCATGATTGCGAAATACTAGTTGGAATCACGGACTTTCGAGGCTCAGGGACAAGGGTTTACACTATCGACCAATGAATTAGGGCTGTAGGTCGCAATCGCCAGCCTCCGGGATTTGAAAGCTTCCAGAACAATGATGCTGCGGTAGTGCATGAAGTGATCTATTAACCAACAGAAGAATAGGTTATTGTCATGATCGATACACCAAGCCAATGGAGAGCAAGTTTTCGTGTAGCTACCTTACCAGTCTGTGAAACGGAAGCCTGTGTGTGACCATGCATTGAAGATAGCTGAGGAAGGCTGTAGGGGTACAGGCAGACAGGGTTGCCGAAATGATTTATTTGGTTAAGCTCCAAAGATCTCGGCATAAACCTGCCTTCTTCAGGATTAAATCATGATTAACAATATACCTAGGGAGGTAGGTATATGTCCAGCCATTTGGGTAGCTTAGAAATGAGGGGCGACTTCCACCCCTGTTCTTTGACTTTTTGAATTTAAGGTTATTTCTAAGCTCAAAACCTTTATATATACGCGCGGTCATAGACAGCTACTTTGCTAAGATCTTGTGTTTATTAAGACCTTAATCATGAAGATATAATCAATGAACTTCTTGACGTGAATTTCTTCATTAATTTCCTCATTCACGATTTGACAACCCTAGTAGGGTACCTACAGGCTACATTAGTAGCATCCCTGGCTCTAAACTGGCGGCCCGAATCTTACGAGCTTGAGGGCTTGGCCAGGGCCATGACACATTGACAGACGGGCAAGAGGATTGTTACATTTGTGGCGTTACCGAGAGCGATCGTGATCCTACCTGTGAATGAAATGTTCAGAGTTGCTTAGATCTGGCCCATCATGAGGTTTCTAGGCCAGGTTGAAGGCTGTCGATGAGTAGTGATTAACTTGCTGCTTGGGAGGTTGAATTGACTCGGTGGCGGCCAGCCTTCCACTGCTGTCTACTCTGCGGGTAAAGTCCGTACCATTTAGATGGGATGGGGGTCTGGGGTACGCCCACGGGTTTGAACTTGTACCACTGAGCCCTGTAAGCAAGGATTTAGTATCTGTTGGATATGTGAATTGCATTATGATAGCGGTTCCACCTTGGAATTTCCAACAACACTATCCGGTTGCCTCCACCATCCTCCTCGAATCAAGTCAGCCTTACTTATCTACTGCGCCGTGAGCGCATGCACATTTACCTGTCAATCTTCTTCCAGCCCGATATTGGGACCTGGGGAAGCGAAGCCCCGTACTGTATGGTGCCACCATGTACTAGAGGCGGATTGAGGTTGGGTCTCACCAGTACATGACGGGATTTAGCCCGGATAGGAAGGTGTTTGTTCGCACACCCCGAAGCTTTGAGCTAAGACTGCTGCCAACCCAATTAGAAGCTTGCCATTGCTTGTGTGGACAATGGCGAGCACGGCAGGGTTGGCTCACGCGAGCTCTGATCGATGCGACCTCATCCCAGGAAGTCATATCCGCTATCTTTTAGGAAGGTGATTGTCTTGACCATCTGCTTGGAAATACCCAGGGTCGCGATATATGAAGTACGGGCGGCCTCTCGTGGTTCATTTTGTCGCAGTTTCTCTCATATCCCAACGGAAGTTCAGCAGGAGTCTTCTACTGAATCCACAATGGGTATGTGGAATCCTCATGATCAAGCTGATCACATCCAAGAAGCAAACTAACATGATGACAGCGGAACCAAAGACAGCCGATGCCCAGTTCATCATCGGCGCGGATAGCCATCTGGCCATCGATCAACCAGGTGCAATGGTCCACGCAGACACCAAACGGGAATCAGTCGTCGCCGCCATGGATCACGATTACGTGGGAAAGCCAACCCCAGAGGAGCTGAGCACTCTCCGTAGAGTTGCAGGCAAAGTTCCATATACCACATACGTCATGTGCTTTGCGGAATTTTGCGAACGTGGAAGTTACTATTCGGCTGTCGGTGTCATTTCCAACTTCGTCAATCGCAAGCTTCCAACCAATGGAAACGGATATGGAGCACCCAAGAAGGGGTCTCAGGGCACTGCTGGAGCTTTGGGACTCGGTACGGTTAAAGCTACTGCCGTCAGTCAGTCATTCAAGATGCTTGTCTACTGTCTGCCAGTGGTATTTGGTTACATTGCCGATACATATACTGGACGATTCAAGCTTGTATGTTACGGAGTGCTCGTATTTGGTGTTGCTCAGTAAGTTTCTATCTGGCTCGATCTCTTTGGACTAGAACTGGTTCTCACTCGAAAATCCTCGCTTTAAAATTGAACTGAACACTGATACGAACAGCGCCCTCATGATCGCCTCTGGTGCTCCCTCGCTTCTTCAAAACGGACATGCTGCCGCTCCTTATATGATATCGCTATATATCCTTGCAATCGGTGCTGGTAAGTAGTTGTCGATCACATGCGACTTGCATGAAGTTAATGACGTTTGCAGCCATGTTCAAGCCCTGTATCTCGCCAATTCTTCTCGACCAGGTTGAAGATACAAAACCGACCATTAAGACACTCAAGTCTGGAGAGCGAGTTATCATTGATCCCGAGTCAACGACTGAGCGTATAGTACTTTGGTTCTACCTTCTCATCAATGTCGGTGGCTTCTTGGCAGTTCCAAGTAGTTATCTCGCAAAAAATGTCGGATGGATGGCTACGTTTGCTTTGCCAATGGCAATCTACGTTCCATTGCCCTTGGTCCTCTGGTACCTCCACAAGAGACTCGTCCTCTACCCACCTGGAGGAAGCGATCTCTACAATTGTTTCAGGGTTCTCGGAATCTGCCTGAAGACTAATCTCGGAAAGTTTGGTCGGCACGGTTTCTGGAACGCTGCCAAGCCATCTACGCTCGCCGCAAACGGAAACTCTATGACTGTCCCGTGGAATGATCAATTCGTTGAAGATGTTCGCCGTACTTTCCAAGTCACTGGCATGTTCTGTTTCTTCCCAATCCAGTACATCAACGATAACGGTCTCGGTATCGCGGCTGATGCCTTGACCACGATGCTCAAAACTGATGGAGTTCCAAATGATCTGCTCAGCAACTTCAATTCATTGTCAATTATCATCGCTGCTCCTATCCTTAACTACCTCCTGTACCCATTCCTTCGCTCAAAACATATCCACTTTGGGCCTGTCGCCAGAATCACATTCGGTCTCTTCCTCTCTTCTGTCGGCGCCGTCGGTTACACGGTACTTAACTAGTAAGCTCTATCAAAGCTTACACCTACCGCGAAGAATGCTAACACACATCTCCAGCTATGCTTACAAGCTTGGCCCATGTGGTAATAAAGGCTCTGGCGTCTGTGAGGATGCAGACGGAAACGCCCTTGTTGCGAATATCACCATTTGGTGGGTGGTAAGTACATCTTTGTTTAGTTCTACGATCTACCTTGTTAACATGCACAGGCTATTCCATACGCTTTAGGAGGCATCTCTGAGCTGTTTGTCAATGTTCCTGCTTACGGACTCGCTTATTCTCGCGCCCCAAAGAACATGCGATCCCTCGTCACCGCCTTGAATCTCTTCAGCACCGGTATCGCATATGCGCTCGGCCTTGCGTTCGCTGGTCTGGTCAAGGATCCATTTCTCACGTGGGATCTGGGTGCGCCAGCCATTATTGGATTTGTCGCTACCGCAGTATTCTACTACTTGTTCAGACATGTTGATGATGAAGAGTACGTGTTGAGTTCCAATGATGGTTATGATTCGCACCATCAGAGCGACAGCTCGATCAACGGGGCAGAGGTTGATGAGAAGCGCGTCAACACCGATACCACGAAGGTTGTTTGAGCAGGCATGTATGTAATTGGAGTGAAAGAAGTGAGGGTATTAGGGTAGACCAGCCTTTAATCTAACATAAGAGAAGTCGAACAAGTATCAAAATATCATTTTACGATTGCTGTAACCTGGCTGCCGATCCACGATTCCAATTCCAACTATCAACACAAGCTCCTTCTGACCAAAATGTCTTCAAATCTCAAATCATTTCCTCGGAGTTCCCAATTGAAATATCTATGTTCCCACAAGCACGTGTCATTATTGAAATCCCAGCTTTACTGTTCATCTTGATGCAGTAGTGCTGCACCGGCGCGTACTAGTCACTACGCTCCCCTCACTTACGCCTGATTATACCCCGGATTATCCTTGCCACCAGCCGCATGGAGCCAGGAACCGCTCGAGGCTCGGTCAATTTTGTCCTCAAGACTTCCCTAGCGAGCTTAGGTCTTTAATACGATAACACGAGTAATTTAGCTTCTCAACTCGAGCCATTTTGGGAAATAAAGGTCTTTTCTAGCTCCAAAATTAGACCTCGGTGTATCAGAATGGATCCGAGCATCAACAAATCTTCTCCATCCAATCTCTTGATTGCCGTCATTTGACGGCTCTTCAAGCCGAACGGTCTGATATAATAAGATGAAGGTCCTACAAAAGTGCAGTGTCATTGTTGTTCTCGAAGCGCTCTGGTCTCACATTGTTAATCGCTAAGATGGGACTTTCAAAAAAATTCGGCATAGCACTCAGCGTAGCTAGCATTGCTCAAGCAGCTGCAAACTGGACAGTCGGACAAGTCGTCTCAACCAGCAGTGGTTCCGTGACTGGTCATGCCGCGAGTGTTGAGAAGGAAGTTTCCGAGTATCTTGGGATACCTTTCGCGCAGCCTCCAGTTGGGGAGTTGAGATGGACGACGCCGAAGGCTTATAAAGGGACAGGTGTTATCAACGGGACCAATTTTGTACGTTTCTCTATCTTGTCTCGAACTGTAATCAGAAACCAAGTTAGCTAATGCTCCGGGATCCAATAGGGATTCTCCTGTCCGGCAGGCCCCCAAGCCTCAACTAACGTTGCCGCTCTCCAGAATACCAACCTCACCTCTGTCGGTTTACAAACCCTCATCGCGCTTGGTCAGATAGGCGATAAGTTCAGCGAAGACTGCCTGACGGTGAATGTCTGGACCAGACCTCAGACTGGATCGGAAAAGAAAGCCGTACTTGTCTGGATATACGGCGGTGGATTCACAACAGGAAACAGCGACAATCCCGCCTATAATGGACAGTACATCGCTTCTTCCGAAGACGTTATCGTGGTTTCCTTCAACTACCGCTTAAACATATTCGGATTTCCAGGAAGCCCTAATGGTACGCAAAATTTGGGGTTATTGGACCAGAGATTGGCGATTGAGTGGGTAAGGGACAATATCGAGAACTTCGGTGGTGATAAGGAAAGAATTACTTTGTTTGGTCAATCCGCTGGAAGTGCTTCCGTAGATTATCATACATTCGCCTGGAAAGACGATCCCATCGCACATGGCTTCATCGAACAGAGTGGATCGGTATTAGGTCCTGCTGGAGGTTTGGGTGCAATTACCGCGGATCAAGCCAAGACTTTCTGGAATGACGCTGCTACAACTTTGGGATGTGGGAACTCCACATCTTCGGATCAAGCAGCAATCCTCACATGCATGAAATCGAAAAACTATACTGAAATCCTGCAAGCTGTTGCGGCAGGTGTGTCGGGACCTCGTGGCATCTCATATTCCTTTGGCCCAACCGTCGATGAAGTGGTGGTGTTCTCCAACTACACTTCCCTCTCACTCGCGGGCAAATTTGCCAAACTTCCGTTATTACTCGGAAACGCAGATTACGAAGCTGGACTATTTCGAGTGCTCGACTCGTTCCGCAACCAGACAAAATCCGATGTGTACTATGAGGCCTTCAATTCTATAGGTTTCGTGTGCCCATGTGCGCAGAGAGCGGCGTATTCGATTGCAAATGGTGTGCCGACTTGGAGATATAGATGGTTTGGAGCTTTCCCCAACACACAATTGACGACGGTGCCCTACTCTGGAGCTTGGCACGCAAGTGAATTGTCTGTCCTGTTCAACAACACTATTCCAGATCCTGCAAGTACGGAAGCGGAGAACGCGATTGGTGCTTATTTTCGAGGTGCCTGGGCGACGTTCGCGAAGGATCCTAAGGAGGGTTTGAATTCTTACGAGGGCGGTTGGCCAATGTACAAGCCGGGAGAAGAGACATTGGTGAGACTGGCATATCAGAATATGACAGGCAAAAATTTGGCATTGGGCACGATGTATGATGGTGCTTGTAAGACGTATTTTGGTGCGGCAAACGAGACACGTAGTGCGGGTAATGCAACGGCGGTTGGAGGGAGCGGGGCGCCCACAAAGACTGGGTCCTCTGCCACTGGTAGTCCGCCGCCTACCACGGTCTCGGCGAGTAGTGCTGAAAGTCGAAAGACCTGGATGTCGAGTGTATCTATGCTCGTGGGAGCTCTGGTTATGGCAGCTCTCTTGTAAGGCTGGAGAGTTGTCTAGACAAGAAGTGAAGGGGATGAGACAAGTATGGAGAGGCTGATCAACAGTCCATATCTTGTAAACACGATACTTGGTACATAATTGAAAACTATAACCACCTCATTCGTCTAGTCTCCGAATTTTTGATAACAACGATTAAGTCACAAGCGTCTATCGACGTCCGATAAAAATCAGCAGCTTGGGTGAAGCTGAGATAGATCATCTTGGTAGATGAGAGGTACTAAATTGATTTGATGCATCGAATTTCTTATTGAGCGCAGTCTTAGCAATCCCCACTGAATTTCTTCACAACATTAATATGATGATTGAGAACAGTTATGAAGTCACTTTGTGACTTTGGTGCTCTCATCGTCAGGTGTTGTCATCAGCCGCTTTTACATGACACCGATAGGATGTTTGATTTCAAGCTTACTGCTTAGCGAAACCATATGTT
>JACBAH010007299.1:0-26003 GCA_014282315.1 Neospermospora avenae | reverse complement strand
GAGACAGACAGACTACTGGGCATTAACTGGGCAGGATGCTGGGTGGGAGAGGGAGTGGGATCCCCGTGGATGGCGCTGGCTGCCGAGTACAGTAGGTAACTGTAAGGTAGCAAGCAGGGTAGGTACTGGTGGCATGGCCAGAATGGCTTCAACTAGACAAAATGTGTGCCTCTCACGCTCGCTGCCCAGCCCATCGTGGCCCATCGTAGCCCGACCTATCAGCGGTGCTTTCAGCGAGGCGAGATGGCATTGTCCCCTCCTCGAGCCTGCTTGCCTACTGAATCCAATCCGTGTGTCCGCTGTCCAGATCCATATGTTGGCGAAACATGACCAACACCGCTGTACTAAATCGTACATGCCCCAGATAGATGCCTTACCGACAAAAGAACCACCCAAGAGTGTAGCGCCGCGGCGACAAGCGAATCAACAAAGGTACCCAAGTACCCCCTCGCCTCGCCTCGCAAACCTGCCAGACTTCGTAGATTTGTCTGCCTTGGATCGGTGTATCATCGTTGCTGGTGGATCTTATCTCAACAAGAGGTACAATGAGAATCGGATTTGCCTCCTTCCGAGCATCCCTTGACCGTGGCAGTATTGCCGTTATTTGCTGTACGTTGCCCACCACGGAGCACCACAGACGGACCCCCCATATGGAACTTGCACTTTTGTGGTGCTACGCGTGGATCGCAGCAACCCAAGATGAAAGTGTCCAGCGCAGCTCACGACTTTCAATGTGGCTTGAAGCTAGGCCCTGGATCTGCTCGCTCCCAGAATGCCCCAGGAAACTCACCGCTGACATCCAAAGCGACCCAATTTTAGGCTCAGAGCACAGCCTTATGTGCTTGAAGTATGATGCACTTTAGCGTGGTTAATGGCTAGGGGGCTTTGTTGGGTTAATATCGCCAGGGACCCGGGCAGGGCAGGCAGGGCATACATCTCATTAGGGCCATCTCTTCTCGCTGAGTCCGGGTCGGTGAGCTTGGATCGACTAATTCGTACGGGACCAGGTGATCTTGTTCAGGGTAAATCAGGTAGAAAGATCGCGGAAGCTCACATACCAAACCTACAGAGACTGCACTTCAAACTACAGTTGTTGACATACCCAGCCAACATAGGAGAGCAAAAGGACATCCCTCAAAGCAGACCAAGCTTTCGTAGCTCCGGCCAACCATATCACCGTGTTCTGGGGAGTCTCCCTTCAACTATCGCCGTGCTCCGTGCCCTCTGTCACCCCAGTCAACGTCGAGTCTTAATATCTCATCCTGATCATAAGTTCCCTAGAACAACGTGGTTCTGTGCTCCGGGGAAACTTGTAAGGTGGATAGGTACCTGGGTAGTGTCTCATGTTCTGCAAAATCCCGAAGAACGGCGTTGCAAGAGTCGCAAGATTAAATGACAATAGGCTAGGGCAGTAAGTGCTTTTGCTGCCGTCCCTCATCGCTAGCGAATGGGAACGGGACGGGTCAAAGCCTACTTGACTTTATAGCTTAACTTGTTTGGGCATCATGTCAACTGGATAGATAGCGGGGAAGCTTTGAGACATGCTGCTAATTGTCTTGGCTCTTCCGTTTATGGACACAAGGCTGGTGGCTAGATTCATCGCCGGTGGTGTGATGGGATGGTTTGAGTTTATCTTGAACCTATTGTCTGTCGAATCTGCCAGAGCTCGGTCTTCCCTAGTCAATGTTTTGCATGATTGTGATATGTATGGATGGGCGTAAGGCAGATCTGATGACAAGGCGTAAGAAAGAAAGCAATTTTTAAGCGTTTTACAGAGTTCAGTATCACTCATCTACCGGTAACCTTGAACGGCAAAACGGGAATTATCGAGCTGGTCTCCTAAGCCTGTTTGATCGGAGACATGGTTCATCACGAACTCGTTTCGAAGCTTATCCCGTCAACAGATCTCTGTACCAATCTGTTGTTAGCATTCAGCATGTAGAGCAGTGTGAAGAAGCAAGTTTGACGAAACATGAATCCATGCCGCAAGTGTAAACACAACAGGCTTCCAGAAATGCCTTCTCGAAGTATCCGTGGAATGCAAGCTACCGTAACGCATCCCTAGGCTCTGTGCACACCGAGCAGGAAGAGCTTGTGGACGGTGGAGCACAGTACGAGCTATCAAAAGCATACGAGAAGCATCGTGAAGCTAACCTCATGTCTTCCCCCAGTCTCAGTGTCGGTCCCATTCGCTGGAACTAGAGTCTCAGTCCTGATTGGCCAGGTGAAGTCCGCAAATATGGTTTCCAATCTGTAGTTTCTACTGGTTGATGTACGAGCCAATAAAGAGCACAGGAGGCACAAGGAGGTGGATCAAGAATTGGCCAAAAATAGGCTCATGAGCACAGCCGCATCTGCATTCTGCACACAGCCTGCTACAGTATGATGGCATTATATCCCCGTTTTTGTTTTTTGTTTTATTATGCACAGAAATAACTTGCACATCGTGATCACATTGCAGCACTTCAATTGATGCTCCACACTTCACTATCCGCAGTCATCAGCAGTTATCGACCACTGCGTCATGTTTGGGAGACTCGCAAGTGATATCATCGTGAATGGGTCACCAAGGAGAAAAGCCCCTGTTATTCAAAGCTTGGCTCAAGGCTTTCCTTCTCCATACGATATCAGACGATGCAGATACTAAGCGAGGCAGACTGAAGATGTTCCTGGCGTCTTAGAACAGAAGTCGGCCTATATCTTTATGACATCGAAAATAAGTCTGACGTCCGACTGCCGCTCAAGTCGTCCCCTTTTCCTCGCTGCCGGGGGCATCTGCAACAGATCACCACAACAGCAAGCCAGCCTCTCACGCGAACGGTGATCATTTTGTCACCAAGCGAGGGCAGGACTATCCGAGTCCGAACTCTCCTTTGCCTTGAAGAACTACTATCCCGGTCACTGCAGAGTCTCGGATATTCAGGGTTTTTGCGATCCTTCAGCCTTATAGTCAGGAGTAAGGTCAAGCAGAGCACTCGATGGTCAGAACGCAGTGTCGCAAAGAGCCTGCCGTCCTCTTGGCTTTCCGTTGTCAGAAGCTTGGTATCCAAAGCACAGGTTCTCAGTGTCTGACTGGCAGTGTAATGTCCTTCTCAAACAATGCGTTGGACGTCTTACCTCACTGTCATCTCTTATTGCACCGCCGCAAGGTCAGTTGAAAGGTGTGTTTATTTCTCATCGTTCTGCCGATTTGGCACTAAGAACCAATAATTATCACTTCCTGTCCTTGAGTATCGGCGGGTCCTTTAGATCCACGAGGTGGGCAAGTACGACTTCTTGTGATCTCGAGTCCCAAATGCAGCTGTCCGTTCTCAATACTTCTAGGGTCGCGGGGGTCGCTTCTAATAGGTAAGGTTTGCGACACTGCATGAAATCTCATCGAGAACCAGCACCAACAGATACAGTCAATTCAATTCCCTGCACGTTTGGCCTGTCGCCCAAAGTGAATAATCAATGGCCGCAAAAGTGCAAATCGGCAGGAGGTGGCCCAAACAAGGTCAGCGTTAAAGTCCTTCGACTGCAGCCAAGATAAAATACCGACTTTCGTGGTAATCATTGCCAATTGATGGAATCTAATCAATCGAGCCACTTTGGCCGTTCGTGAAAGCCGTCCAAATATTCGCAGACCGAAAGTGTAAACATTTTACGCGCTCGAGAAGTACTGCAATTCCTAACACGACCGCCGAGATGCTTAGTCGGAAATCTCGAACGACATCTTCGTCCGAACGATGGAGACATAGCCAAATAAGTATATCCAGCGGCCTGGCTGGGATGTACTTTTCACACACCACATTCGCATAGTACTCGAGTCTTATACCGAGTAACAAATACGAACCCATGAGTCGCATACCACAGAAAGAGCAATACAGCGCACTGCAGAATTTCGCAATAACATAAGCGGTGTACCAACTGTTCTACGGCTGTGGCACAATCCCGCGATGAGTTGCTGTCTGCATCTCCTCATACCTTAATGCCACGCTGCTGCGCCTAGATCAGATCACTCAATGGCTCATGCTTCGCTTCTACCCATCGGGTATGGCGCGGCAGCCCCCCCTTCCCCCTGGAGTCCTCGTAGGGCTGCTTAGTCGCAGACTTCTAGAGCCAATGAGAGTCTTTTCAATTTACCCAAGATATCACTAGCTTCGGCGAGCCCGTCCTTGGCGTAATATGGGAGCTCCGTACAGTAAGCCAGTAATAAACGAGGGCCAGGCTCTCATAGGATGGAGTGAACATCGAGTCTGTGTGGCTGACTGTGCGAAGCATCTCGACAGTATGCGAATGTCATGAACTCAAATTATAGGTAGCAGAAAGAAGGCATCGCCAACAGAACTCGTTTGGAAGAAAGCATGTCCAAGTGATCGATGACTGCCTAATGGACCGACGCGACAGGAAAGCCGCCGACGGATCTGCGTCAGTACGCGGATGCCATGACCTGCGTGGAACGTCGGTGAGCAGAGATGCAATTTGATGCAGTGAGATGTGGTAGAATAAGAAACATCTCGACTTAGAAGGTCTGAGCTGCTTCTATGACTTCCATAACATCAATAGCTTTATGCTATGCTCTGCAGTGACAATATGCGACAAGTTCCTGTCCGGAGCAATACATAACAATCACTTTTAGTTCAAACCTTGTAGATATGACTACTAGATGGAATCTGACTTACGCGATGCCCTGCCGTAAGTATACAAATAATCCGAAGCGTTGATATCTTTCGGACGGACCTGACTTGACTGGCTGGAAGTTGAGGGGTTGGTGAAGAACCAAAACTACTTCGTACTTAGGAGCCGCTCATCACCCAGATCCAAATGATCCTCTTTCGGCCAGCGAATCCTCGAGTCGATGACTGGTGGTGGTGGGTCCCGCCTGGCCAATCCAAAGCACATGGTTAGCTTCGCAAATAAGACTATCTTGGTTCAAAAGTGGTGGTGGGACCATGTATTTTCCAACCTGGAAAGGCCTCAATGACTGGCTGTCTAAGCTAGAACTCTTCCTCTTCCTTGAAATGCTTGGACGGCCACTCCATCGCTATCGCAATCTTTTGCTTAAGCTGGGATAGGGTAGGATGGGCACTTTTGTTGTCATGGTGAAAACAGGGGCATTGGAAATGCTGCAGGTCTGATCATTTGACGTTCCCATGTATCTCCCACCTCCATGTGGTAAATTGCGGGATCTCTCAAGCCCTTGCCGACGATCATGTTCCCGTTCCGTACTTCACAATATCTGTATACCTCAGGGGGTCGATTTATTTTTGAATCGCTCGGATCCTTTGAGGCTCTGCAACAGCACAAAACTTCGAGCTCATTTCGTACCATCAGCCTATGAAAAGTGAGGACTGCTTGCCTACTTGGGTGAATATATTCCTTGTATCGCAATGTCTCAAATTACCTTCCTAGTTTTCTTCGCTTATTGGTCAACATCGCTGTCAACTTTAGCGACTCTTCTCGCCCCCACTCTCTCCTTACAATGTGCAAGGTCCTTGCTGTCCTTGAAAGCCTAATTCGATCAGAAACTGATCTTCGGGCAGGCACGGTGCTCTTTGATGCTTGTTCTCATTGGTAAGGCCATCTGAAAAGATATCGCCTATTCCGACTCATTTCGCGGGAGCCTCGATGAAACTGAACATCGTGATACCTGATTTCATCTGACTGCTGAATCGTGCTGATTCGCACAGGACCCATCCTATTTGTCCAGGACCCTTACTCGTACACTCAGACTATCTAAGCCCTGTGGTTTCTAGTCTGGCACCTCTTGGCAACAACCTCTCTCGTCCGATCCACTTCAAATTCTCAAAACCAAGCCCCTGCCCGATATGTCAAGCAGATTCCCGTGCGGAACCGCCGTCGGAATCCTGATTTATTGACTTGCCACGTGAAGTCATTCTCTGAGGTCGTTCAGATCAGGACGAAGTGGCGCCAAGTCGCCGACTTAGAGGAGAGTGACTCTGACGGGAGCGATGGGTGGAGAAGCAAGATGCTCAAGTCCTCGAATGAAGCGTTCGAGATCGAGCCGCAACGCCTCATCTTCATTTACATCATGAGGGCGGCTTCAATTATGTCCGAAACTTTCCATCGTTATGTTCCACCCCTCACTCCCAACAAGACGGTACTGTCCCTGGTGAATCAATCGAGCCCCTGCATTGAAAGTCTAAGACGGGGAATTTGCCTAGCGTCCAGGACGAAAGTTGTTTTTTGCAGCAGAGAATAAACTGGTACTTTCGTGCCATCTCCTCGGTCCCTGAAGCATTACACAGGCGAGCAGGGCAATATCTCTATTCTGGCGAAGCGGGGTACGAAGCTGCGTGCGCCATGACCCAAAGGCATGGCACTGGATTGCTTTGAGAGGTGTTACGGGGAAACACGTGCATGTGCCCTGATTCTTAAGTTCTGTACACGCGCCTGGTGCAGTCACAGGTGTCTCAAAATCGTACGACGATATTGCCCTTATCATCATCATCATCTTCTTCTTCTCTCGTCTAGGCGTCAATGCTTGAGCTTGAGTAAGCGAGCCTGGAGCCTGGCCATGAAATAAAGTTTGGCACGAGGAGCTTCAAGATCGCGACTCAAGATAGTGGGTTGACTGGCTGTGGGGCTTTTGTGAACACGATCTGTGGACTGGCCGCTACACGACAAATGGCATCTGCCGTTATCCTCAATTATTGGAATTTCGGTGGCTTTTTGTGCGACCAGCAGGTTGGAATGAAAGCACGGCCGATTTGGACCTGACTGGGTTGAGTAAGAGTGGAAACCAAGTCAAACTGCAAGTGGACTTTGATCGAATTATTGAGGCATCGTCGGGGAAAATATCCCAGAATTCCAAAAGATATCTTAAATTGATCGCCATGAGGTTCCAGTACGTTGCGATTGGCAACCTGGGGGGGGGAAGGGTAAGTGTGAAGGGAAAAAGCAATATCCCGTTCCCGTCGTGCTTTCCATCCCCTGCTGTCAATTTATTTTTCGCTGGGAGAACCCGGCAAAAGTGCATTTCGACCCTGTCTCCCTGTATGAGTGTTGAGAGTCGATGCCTTGCTTGTATCCTTAAGATGTGCTGCGCATGCCTGCCATCTGCATTGCATTCTTTCTTTTCTTTTCTACCTTTGCATCTGCTTTGAATTCGTTCCAGTGGACGTGTTTAATTACCTGATGTTTTGACGACTTTCGTTTCGCATAATCGCGACGATCACCAAGAATGGAACACATCCTCAGGGGTTTGTTTGGTTTCGTTTGGAGCTTTATAATACTCGCGTACAACCTGCTCTTCTAAGGCTGGCAGATGATGCCGTCTCTTTGACCGAGTTACACAATTCATGGATTGATTGCATAATGAGATGGTCGCGCATCAGGTTTTCACTGCCTCTTTCGCTCGATAGAGCTGTTGCAGGAGGTAGATCTATTCCCGTCTTCTAAGAAAGGGAACCATGTTTGCCGATCAATAGAAAGGTGGATGCGTGGCTCCAGGAAGCATCACTTTCCGTTCCCTTTTAGGAAGTGTATATCTTCTTGACCGCCATCATCACCTCACTGGAAGCTGGATCTCGAAGCTGGATCTCGAAGCGCCCACTTATGATATGCCACGGAGGCTGGGCCAATTCGTCTTTGGCGAAGCGATTACCATTGAACGTGTAGTACAGTAATCATCCACTTATCATGATAGTGATTTCCTCAAATGATTACGTGACTTTCAGGTCCTGTAATAGGTTCGTGACCCCAAAAAACGAGCTACAGCATTGGAATGCATTTGCTAATGCTCTCCAGACGAAGTTACTGATTCTTCACTCTCTCCTGCGCTTTCCTTCTGCTCTGTCGACAGCGAGACCCCATTCCAAGCCCCCTCGTACATTCTTTCTCTTGACAGCTGGTCGTTATTGGATCAAGGTGTCTGCATCTTGTTTTTTTTTTCAATTCTGTTATGGCGTGTATAGACAGACCTCAGGGCTAGAAGTGTCTCAGATGAAGGTGTTGTGGGCCACAATGCCAACGCATTTTTCCTTCAATAGCATCAAGGGGTGGCAACGTCTTCCCTCCATCCCCATCCAGTGACATCGGTATCTTCGAGCTTCCGCATACCTGCACTCTCGCATATTTTCATCACAATTTCTCTTACAGCCCAGACTTCATCGACTGTTGCTCCACTATTTTGAGCTCCTCTCAAGTGACCCTTCAGTTGCGGGTTTACCTGCGCAAGGTTAACCACATGCATCATTCATTCGGCAGAACATACATCTTGTGGAATCAGCGCGGCGATTAGGACATAGCTTGTTTCTACCCCTTTCAAAATTCTTTCATTGCTCAATACATGAGCGTACATCAAGCGAGCAATCAGCCCGAGGTCCTCCCTCCCCGATGTATCCATCTGGTACATAATCTTCTTCGAGATCTTCCCATATATCTTCTCGAAGAAGGACTGGCCTCTTTCTAATATTTTTGATGGAGCCACCTCGTAGATGTCCGACTTACGTCCCGTCGGCGACTGCTGTTCCAGATCATCGGCCTGAAGATTGTTGGGTATCACATTCTTCAGAGCAAGCATAGCATTGATAGTCTATATTGAATTAGAGATAATCATGTGAGAGATAGACGGCTGTACCTTTGGCATACCCCCAACTGCACTTGCTTTAAGTAATGCCTCTTGCATTCTCCTAATGATAAATAATTGCTGATCATATCGCAATGGTGAATGCTCTGTATCATCTTGAAACTCCAGAGCATGCCTGAACACGGCATGAATCTCATCCGGCCGATTGAGTATAGTGAGTGTGGTCGCGGCAATAAAATACCAGCTGTGTTCTGGTATATGAGGATGTGTTTTCATATACTTTAGAAGAGAAGGTGTTATGATCGAAGGGAGAGTTCGACGGGCTGCCATATTTTTTTGACGAGGGTGGAGCAGATACAGTAGTCTGATTAGGAAGAACAACCCTCACTCATATTATCAGCAGCTGGATATGTTGTGAAAAACTTACATATTATGTCGTCGAAAACCTCTCGATCTCATTGACTGGGTCTGTAACATGACCAAGTCCGTCTCCGTCCCACCTGGGTCTAGCGGCTTCGGTAGCACAGCCACAACATCAGCGTAGCGCCACAATCCAGCTACGTCTTTGAGAGCTTGTCGCAAGCTGTCAAGAACTGATTAACGAGATACAAACAACCTGCTCACAGCTTTTATCACAAGGAACGCGCACATCCTTAAATTAAAAGCAAAGAATGGGCACTTAAGTCTCCGATGCAGTAAGGTCTTTCCACCTTTGGATCTAAGCTGAGAATCACAAACAAGATGGGACGGCTCGTTTGGTACGCTGGAGTAAGCTTTGGACCTGTAAAGCTGTCCGGATCGAATGGCTAATATATACAGGCTTCCACGGTTCTGGCAGGAGGCGTCGTGCTTTCTGCGCTCAATCAGCGGGCGAATTTCTATTCAGCATGCGTTTACATATCACAAAATAACCTGTGCTTGTTTGTAAGCTTGAGAATACGTTCGTCCCGGCAAACGACAGGCTGACTCGCATGGTAGATCCTGATCAATCTGATCGGATTAGTCTATGGATCATTTATGTATGGTCTCCAGCGATTATGTTACGGACCTCTTCGACCCATCGAAACGGAACAGCTATACGAGAAATCGTGGTTCGCCGTCACGGAGACATGTCTGGCCATGACGATATTCAGGGAGGAGGTGGGCGCCTGGTTTCTGGTCATGTTTGTTGCGCTCTTGACGGGCAAGGTGTGGGGTTGGATTGGGGATGGTAGGGTGGAGATACTCGAACAGCAGCCACCTGCGAATCCGCGCCTATTTCATACCAGACTTACAATATCCTTGAGTATGTCGGTAATATACGATCTCTTGCTCATAAGGTACACTATCAAGACGGTCATTCAACAGGCGCGGCCTAATATGATGGTGATGTTTCTTTTCGAATTCGCTGTTCTCACTACTACATCAATAGCGACGGCCTTGCGATATTTCATATCTCGGGTAGAAGAAAGAGTGACCAAGCAACAAACCCAGGAAAGGCTCATTGAGAGGAGAAGGGAAGTCGGAGAGTCGAGGGCCGAGATGATTCAACAGAGAGAGGCTGCGGCGGCAGCAGCTCTGGAGGCTGGCGAGGCCTATGAGGAGCCGACTGCACCATTACCTTCGGAAGACGATGTAGATGAGATGGATATCGAGGTCCCAGGATGGGAAGCAAAGGGTCATTGGGTCTTGACTCTAGATCTGATAACTGGTACGTGAAATCCCTCTGGGGTTTGAACTCCTGCTAATCCTCTAGATTTCTTCAAATTGGGCATCTACGTCTCCTTTTTCATCATTTTGCTCATGTTCTATGGGCTACCAATTCACATCATGCGGGACCTGTTCTTGACAGCACGTTCATTTTTCAAACGTCTGTCGACTTTCGTGAAATATCGTCAGGCCACGCAGGATATGAACACAAGATACGGTGATGCTACGGTGGAGGACATCGAGCGCGAAGATACGTGTATTATCTGCAGAGAGGAAATGAGACCCTGGTCTGTGACGAATCCAGATGTCCCTCCTGCTGCACCTGGACAAGCTCCTCCGGTAAGACCTGCCACTGCTGTCAACGAACGCACACGCCCTAAGAAGTTGCCCTGTGGGCATATCTTGCATCTTGGCTGCCTCAAAAGCTGGCTTGAACGGCAACAGGTTTGTCCCACCTGTCGGCGACCCGTTATCGATGTCACGGGCGCTCAGCCTGCCCATGGTGCTGCAAACAATGGAAATGCCGCTGGTCAAGGTGGACAACCTGCTCCAGGTCAGCATGATGGTGCTGGAGCTCAGCCCCCAGCTCCTGGTCGACCTCAGCGTAGGATGCGCATGTTGAACTTTGGACCTTTGAGAGTTGGGTTTGGTCAAGCCAATCTCCAGGATTTTGCACAGGGTATGGGTGGACAGCAACAAGGACAAGGAAATGGGATGCCTGGGGCCGGAAATGCCAGAATATATGGCTTGGAACTGGGCTTTCCCCGTCGAGCCCAGCCGCAAGTCCAAGGTGACTTGAACCTCAATGCCGCTGGAGTAGGCTCTATCCAAGAACAGCTTCAGCAGCTCGAGCAGCAAACGATGGCCGAGATCCGATCTCTGCAGGTGACGCAGCAAGAGCTGCACTTGGTACAGCTCCTTCAAGTAGAACTTGCCAGGTTACGGCTGATACAAAATGGAGTGGCAGATCCACTGGCTGCACCTTTCCAAGTGCCACATGTTCCTCAACTGCCACAGCTCCAAGTTCCACAAGGTCCAATAGGAAATGGCAGAATCGGCGTGCCAGTCGCTACACCTCAGATGTCCAGACATGTAGGCCGACCAAATACAGCCGCTATACCATCAGGCAGTGCCGAGCTTCCTCCCGGTGTAACAATCCCAGAAGGATGGTCTCTCCTTCCGTTGGAAAGGTTAGGAGGAGGTGCCGCCATTCCAGAAGCCACAAGTATGGCAAATTCAGGCCCTGCATCAAGTACGGGCTTGGCCCCCACAGCTACCACACAGAGTGGCTTCAGCCCTACAGGCGGAGACTCTAATAATACTCTTACGCCAACGCCGACAAGAAATCCTGACAGTCACTCGCAGGCTTCGTCTGTTGATTCGTCTGACACGAACGCCGTGCATACCCCGCTATCGGTAGCCGCTGACCAGTCAAGCAACAGCGACCCAAATATTACCGCGACACAAAATACAGCTTCCTCCAGCAATACAAGAGAATCACATGGCAGTACACATGAGGATTTAAGCACAGATGTAGACACAGGCGCAACCACTTTGCCCAATTGGGGTTCTGGCCAGCTATTCAGGGGTTCAAGTTCTTCTGCAAATGCGACGAATACGAGCGAATTTGCTGCGACGCCTTCTGTAGCACAACCTACCCTTACCACAACGCCCAGTGATCAGGATGGTAGCAGTGCAATGCCTTCACAGGTCGTGGGCGAGTCATCTGTATCCCAAAGTACCGACGGCGCAGAAGAGGACAAGAGTTCGAATAAGGGGAAGGCAAAAGCCGCCACGGTGGAAGATACCGCCGACGAGGCTGAAGGGGCTTAAAGTTGGCCATGGTGCAAATGGCAGTTGTATTTTTGGCACATCATTGACAGGCGCATGGGTCTGGTGGGGTCTGGTGGCGATGAATACTGTTGTCGTGTCTGTAGCGTTGAATGAAAGCGATTCCGACTTTAGTATTCCGTCGTGTCTCCCTCCATGATTGTACGCTATATCTCGTAAAAGATGACTGCATGGTCTGATCTGCCCTTGTGGAGTAAAATGAGATGTAGGCCGGTGACTGAGGTGATTGGGCGGCGCTTTACCCCGATGCTATCTAATACCCATACGTCTATAGAAGTAACAGAGCATCATCTGTCTGCTTTCAAACTGTAAGGCTATTGGCTCGAGGCTAACTAGAGGTGTCCAGTGAATATACTATATCAACTAAACGTAGTATATCAACTTCATTTCATATGCCGACGTCGTGACTCACGGAATTTACGACTTGAACTCAAACTAGACTTCATTATATTCTGCCAGATGACAACATCGGATCTTAGAGAACCACAGAATATGTTGTCTACTGAGACGTATAATCTAGTTTCCTACAAAGTCTAAGGCTTGCCTTGTTTACGTTTCGTTGCCCAAAACAAGGCATCACGCTACAAGCATGAAGATTTGATCACCCCTCTCTGTCCTTTCCTTGCTCCCTTGTCCTTGGTTATCGGGTTCATAATGACCTTGCTACTTTGGACGATTCGAACGAGTAATTTCTGCGAACTTTGAAGCGGATTGAGGTACTGTAGGTCTAGCTTTTGTACAGAAAGGTCAGATACGATTGTAGGAATATTTCTTTCGCATTTCATTCGGGGTTCTAAGACATGTTTTGTCGATGCCAGGAAAAAGATGGCTGGTTAGAGCAGCCAGCGTACCTCGTAGGACAAGAATATTGGATTGGCACAAAGGATTTCCAGAACTTCACTTGATTGGCATTTCAATGGCGACAAAAAGATTCGGCTCATTTGCGTGAGAACGATTCTGTCACGAAATTTCGTGGGCAATTCTATCTTACCATTGTGTTATCACATCCACCAGAATTGTCCACTGTTTTCTGACATCGCTAGACGTCTCACATCAACATGATGATTCTGCAAAACGGAACAAAGGAACGGCAAGCCGTACGTAGTTTTGGAAAAATGATCTACTGTTTGGCCTATGATAGATTACGGGTTTTACTTTGGTCATGAGTTTGACTCCAGCATAGGCAAAACTGGCAACCCTTCCTGGAACCTACATTAACATTGCTTTGTATTACATAATCCAGCGCAAGTGAAGCTTGACTAAACTACGGGTGGTGTCCTTCCATCGCTACACGTCTTACTCAAGCTCTCGCAAGCAAGTGTCAGGTTAGAAGACGAGTTACCGATCCAGAAAGTGAATGGCTTAGAACTGCTGACTGGAGCGATCCAGTTCTGCGAAACCACGTCCCAGATACTCAAATCTCTCCTCGTGAGCTGGAGGGCCACAGTCTCACTGGTGCCTGGTGCAAGAGTTGCCGTCTTCTCGAACGCGCGTAGCTGAATTATTGGTGTATCCCATGGATTGTCACTGGGATATTGCACGTACACCATCACCACCTCCTTCCCTGCGACAGTACCCGTGTTAGTGACCTTCAAAGAGATACTGAACATCTCATCCCAAAGCGCTGGGTTTCCACCCTGATCACCACCGGCGACCGGATCAGGCTGCGGGGTTGTCTGGTAGCCGGCGGGATAAGTGAATGCCTTCGTCGAAACGATATTCTGCGGGTTGTCAAGATATGGGTAAAGATATCTCCAGATTTTGTCAATTCCCAATGGCCAGGCTACTTCCGCAGCCGAAGGAATTGCCTTACTGTAAGCTGGCGTTGGTCCTTTAGGTGCTCTAGCTGGAGGAACAGAGGTCAGAGGCTTTCCAGCAGAAATGGTGGCACTAGTCTTCGAGAATGTGGTGTAAGATAGCCCATGACCGAAAGCAAATCGTGGAGCGATGGCATGCTTGTTTAAGTAGCGATAGTCGATGTAGAGTCCTTCAGAGAAGGTGTCTTGAACCTGAAAGAACTGGAATCCCATGAGACTGACGGATTTAGGGTAGTCTGACTCAGCCTTAGGAATCGAGTATGGAAGATGTCCACTAGGAGAAAAGTCTCCAAACAGGATGTCTGTTAGAGAAGCTCCAGCTTCTTGTCCTGGTAGATGTGCAATGACAACTGCTTTCACAGATGGTAGATCAACCCAGTTCTCCATCAGAATGGGGCCGACGGTGTGTACGACGACGATTACCGTTGCATACTTAGCGGCTGCTGCTTTGACAAGATTGTCTCCATTGTGCCAAGCATACAGTCCGGACTCTTTACGATCACCATCTAATCAGTATGTTAGCATGAGAAAATTAAGTTTGGGTTCGGATGCAACTCCAACGGAGTTCTAGGGCTTCAAGGCACATACCATTGCCCTCCACGGTATACTGATTTTCACCAGAATCACTGGTGATAAAAACCATCGCGATGTCTCCAGTCACGAACGTGATACCTGAGGGAAATGAGTCGGTGTTATAAAAGTCTACTTTCGCAGCCTTTGACTTGATTGCTGTAATTGGATCATCCATGTAAGGATAGTTTGCAGTACCTGTGCTTGTAAATCATGAATCCAGACTTGAAAATAGGAATGACAACTTACCTGAACCCCATCCCATACCGAGCGTTCCTTTATTGCAAGATCGTTGGTTACAAGCATTAATACCGTCCGGATTCTTCTGCGCACCTGTGCCAAAGATCTTGAGCACCGAGCTGCTGGTCAACGGTAAGGTATTGTTGACATTCTTCAGAACGGTGATTGCTTCTCGGGCAACTTCCCTGGCAACAGTAGCGTGGTCGGCTTGCACGTTGACATACTCGTTAACTTTGCATGTGGGGGAGAAGAGCGCTCCAGGATAGCAAGGGCCGCTTGCATCTGCAGTGTTCGCTGAGAAGTTTGGCTTTGGGAAGTCCTTGCTGTCCTGTCCCATTTGGTACCAAGTCGCCACGATTCGGGTAACAGCATCGTTGAGGCGGTCAAGAGGAACAGTGCCATTGAGGACAGCCGTGGAAAGCTCATAGCCCCAATAGGCTACTCCGAGGAGCGGGATACCACCATCGCCAGGCTACCTTCCTGTCAGTACTCTATTAGATGCTTTGGGACCCAATCAAATCGACCAAATCAGATCGTGTATGAATTTAGGGTGGAAAAATACATACCATAGCCATGTCAAGACCTGCCAGAATGGAGCTGACACCGCCAATTTGGGCCAACCAATCACTCATAATCTATCAGGTTTTAGTGATTGCGCTTATTTTTAGATGGAAATATTCACCAGTCCTTGAAACCCCATCTCGTCCTTCAGAATGCCGTTCATCATCTTGCTGTTTTGTGATGACGCGCTACCATTCACGTCCTATCAGACGTTAGCGATAAAACTCTGGATTTGGAATACCCGTGGTAGCTCTAAGAGATTTCCTTGTCGTTTGACACTTTGGGATATCCGAAGAGATCATTGATCAGATCAAGTAATAGAGCAGCATCTCAGAGCAGTCCAGTCAATAATATATATTATCACACCTTGGCCCAATATTCGGCCATGAAGACGTGGAAACCGGGATATCCTCAAGTACTCACATTATACGCAGTCATGATAGCTCCAACTCCAGCTCTGATACCATCCGCAAATGGCCAAGCATAGAGTTCGTGTAAGGTTCGATCATCGAGATTTGAGCTAAGAGCTTTCATCAAGCCATGAGGTGGGATGTCCATTCGGTAGGCTTCTTGCTCGTTGGCAATGAAATGCTTGATAGTGGCTATCACGCCCATATCCTGCCAGATATCAGCGAGATTTCTTCAGCTACCAGCAATATGCTCGACGCTGGTTCTTAGTCTAGAGAACCCTCTAGGATGCTGTCGCGGGGTGAAAATAGAACACAGATCTCTTAGAAGCTTGTAAATGGTAGACAAGCCAGAAACTGTTTGACTGGCTAAAGAGAATTGATCTCACCTGCATGCCTTTGATTGTCTCCAATCCGCCCCATGATTGAAGCACAGGATCCGCTCCGAAACCTTCCCAGTTCCTTCCTCCACGTGGCTTGCGACCGAGCGGGCCAACAGCTGGCTATAGTCATAGTCAGCAAATTGGTCAATCTCATTACTTACTTCAAGCGAAGCAATGACCGAGTTGATTTGTCACACTCCAGTTCAAGAAGATATGCAATGGTGTCCAAGCTTTTCGGAACTGGGTATAAGATCAGGAGTGCCTTACTCCAAGCTGGATATTCACACCCTTACCGCGCGCCTCAGCACCGATGGCAGCTCCTCTCGCATAAGCCAAAGCTTTGTTCCAAGTCGCGCCAACGGTAATGCCGGCTGGGAAGGCCGTAATGTTATCGGTAGCTGCAATACCGAGAGCAGAATCTTGTAAACACAATGAAGGGATGCCGAACCGTAGAGCAGAACCAGTGTTACCAATGCAGCGACCCTAGTCAATATTTAGTACCGGAATCCTTGATTTCTTAGATCAAGACAAATACCCGATTCGAAATATTGAAATCAGAAGGTTTTGAAGGGTGGAAATACCATAAGAAGTCCGGTTCCAGTAGTCAGATTGACTTTCTCGGCCAAAGTCATGTTCGCTACGACCAAGGCGGCCTTTGCGTATGATTCTGTCCACGACCCAATCCAACCTCCCGCAGGTGCTGGGTAGTACGGAGAGGCGAAATATCCTTTCGGGACATCATCTCTCTTCTCTAGAGCTGTGCTCTGAGACTCCAGAGCAGATACTTCTGCTGCAAAGTCGGGACGATTGACGAGTCCGCTACTCAAAGAGAGCAGGGCCAGAAAGGCCGGCAAGAGAGAGATTCGACCCATCTCACGTGGCGGCAAAGGAGTGACGTGTGCGTGAAGCTTCTATATGAGAGCTGAACGGCTGGGTGGTTGAAAGCAAGAGAGACGACATCAGGTTCAATATAAGGATTAGGCTCATGAGAAGTCCGAACATATCAGCAGACGAAGCCTGGTACCTACCAAACAACCCTGGATATAAGTTGGTCATTGTGCTATAGAAGAACCTGTTCGGGCGAGACTGCCGTAAGGTGAGACCTGGGGTTGTGGAGCTATCGTACAGAGATTCAGATCGGCTTTTTCGCGGTGTCTTTGAACGGCCTGGTACACGGAGCTACAACCGTTTTCAGTAACTTCGGCTGGTAAGCGAACTACTTGCACGCAAATAATGCAGGGACTGTTCTCCCGCAGACGTCACCGACCGAGGTATCAAGGGGGTACATTATGAGTGTCAATTCCGTGGCAGCGTGATATGCTTGTGCTCGAACTGATAAGTATGGATTTCCCCGTCATGTGGTGTTGTTTGTGGTTCGGATATTTCACCACATCGAGGTCCCATGTTACTAAGTGCCGGAGCTCGCTTGCAAAGCCCGTATAATTGTACATAATATAGCATATTGTAAGATTGCGAGCGTCCATAACACTGATTTTCTCGTCAATCGGGGCCTTGTCAAGTACCTTGTGGCCTATCGCATCCCTTGTAGTGTAAACGGGTCCCTTCAACTGCCTGCTTCTAGTTGGCCGCAGCCATGCTAGTCATCCTGGTACGTCCCGTTTCCAAGAACACTTGAGTACATGACTTTATCGATTTTCGGCGATGTTGCTACTTCAAATAATCGGGCGGATAGATAGTGCAAAAAGCTCCTAGCGTACAGATGGATGCATGATTTCTGCTGCCTACTATGCCGCCATTTAAATATTCATAACTGATTACACCTGCGGTCCTGCCTGGCTTCTCTAAACAGGGCAATTTTACTTGGTATACTCCGCAGAAAATAAAGAGAAGCCGACTAAGTTAATTCGACCCCAATCTCGAAGCGGCAGCACTGTGAAATACTTCTCTAGTTAGAAGCAAGATTATGCAAACTGCAAGTCCCATTGGGCTGCCGTGACTGAAGCTTGGAAGACTGGTTTCCGTGGTACAGCTCTTACACAGAGATTTGAGCCTCTAATCATATTCAATGGTAAATATTGGACTCGGAGATGTATCTACAAGGCCGGTAGTCTGAATTCTGCCACTATTTTCTCGTAATCGCAGGACATACAAAGCGCCACCAAAAGGTGTACCCCGCTCTGGTGAAAATGATCCTCCTGCTATACAAAATCAAAAGGCCTACTGTCTATTACCAGGGTACATCTGCCTCGTTCATGATTCTTAATAATGTCATCTGTAACAGTCGGGTATGCGTGATTAGCTTTGTTTGTTTCCAATAAATACTCGCTTAACAACCAGCTAAGTTTCTCAACGTACTAATAACACTTTAATCATATCCAAACAATCGTCTTATTGATTTTCTAGAGTACCATAATTCGGTACGAACCACCCAATACATAGACCGTCAGTTTCGCATTAGTTGAAAAGTTGTTCAACGCTCAAGATCTCTCAACGAGCTGCAACCTCAACCTATGCAACCAACTCACTCCCGGTTTGCGATTTCAAGACCAGTAGTGTCCTCTAACTTCTTGACCGCTTCCTCAGAGAGCGGCCTATTCAAAGAATGAGGTTAGAGATCGACCATCAATTATAATCCCCACAGTAACGAGACTTACGGGGGGCGTTCATGTGGCGGCAGACTTCTCGTCTGAATCCAATGCTCGACACCAGTATCTTCTTTGATAATTCTGTTAGGTGCAGAGCAATGTTTGATCAGCAACTACCTCTCCGAACAAGGGGAAGAGCCGACCACTATCGATAGTCTAAATGTTGGAGATACATACTCGTACACCTTACCCTTCTGCTTTTGGTAGTCATCTATTGATCTCCACCGCAAACTGACTGCCTGGTTGATATGAGTATGCGAATCGTATCGAACCGCTATATTGGCTTCTGATGTGTGCAAAACCTTGTGTTGAAGAGATGGGTATCTTACCCGTCTGTCAGACATTGCGAAAAGAATAACACTGGTAATGTGATGAAGTCTGTCAATTGCTGGAAGCACTGTAGCATTTGCGCTAAAGTGTTGAATCAGCAAGTCCAGTGTAGTAAGAATTAAAGCAAGATTTCAGGCTCGAGAATGTTAGGAGGAAGTGATGCCAGAGAGCGAACTAGTCCAGATGCACGATACGTCAGACGCGAAAGGTCCGAAGGGTGTTCGTTGCGGGGAGAAAAAATTCACGTGTTTCCTTTCATGTCTTGGATACAATTGACAACATTCGCGTACTCAAAGGCCGGAAGACTCGCTTGCTTCTTCCCCTATCTTTCTCGCTCCAAGGTTTTGAATATCAACAACAAGTCTCCAAGTATTCGTGCACCTCAACATCTCAAGTTTATACTACTCGTCGGTTTCTTGAAAATATGTTAGTTTTGACCGATCTGGTAGGCCAGGTCGGTAATATTTCCAAAAAACACATTTGAAACCGACGAGTAGATCAGGAGGAACCATTCCCAATATACGCGATAATCAACACCACTACGAAATCCTACCCATAAGCGGGCAAGATATGCTCTACCACTTCCCAAAATTCGCCGTCCTCTCATCCTTCTCATACTGGACACCAATGGAAACGCCTACTTAATCTCACCTGCTCCAACGCAACCTTCAAATCCGCATTCCCAGGATCTACCCCTAACCTACCCACAATCTCCCTTTCCTCACCACACAACAACATACACACACTCCTCTCCACAAAAGAACAGCAGGCCATCTAATTTCATCCTAGCATACACTGTACACACTAATAATCGCCAATTGATGCGCGAAATTCCTCGCGATGCCCCGCTGTATTGACCGTCATTTGCGTTGGGGTCTTACTGCCTACCATTTTCCCAGCTGTCAAATTCACTTTCGGTGGAATTTCCAAGGAACTTTTCGTAGGAGCCGATGAAAAAGTTCCATGCTTGGCCACAGTTTTAGACACCTTCTCTCTCAGACTACGTTCCGCTTCCTGCGATCCCAGCAACCTCGAAATGCGTGATCGCCTGATTGCCGTTGATTGGTAAGAGCGAGTTGATACTGTAGAGACGCGTCCGTCTGGCAAGGAGTAAGTTTGACATGGTTAGGATCTTCCCCCGCGAGGTTGGGGAAGTCGTAGGAAGCGGCTCATCTGGAACAGGAAGCAAAGATACGAGGCTAGGCAACTTCGTCTGTGCCGAAGGAGAAATGACTACATACAACTCTGTTGGCGCAATTCGATAATAACAAAGTCACAAAAGTATCCTACGACATTGCCCAAACCGCCCGTTTAAAGTCACTTAATATTTTAGTGACGTTGAGCATCAACATTGACGCGTTTACAACGAAATGCTAGCTTTGAAGCAAGTACAGCACATGTCCCATCGTACCCTGACGATATTGTAAGTTCAAGAAGAGTTGTATCCCAGTCTCAAAGACCTGTGTTCACGCTATTACAAGGCAAGTATGCCCGTTGCGCGTAATTACCAAGAGAAAGCAAGCAGCAACCAACGCCGCATCTCAATAGATGTTATGATCCCACCAACCTGTATCCACAACTCCCTTCCCAGAATCCCGTCCTTTTCATTCACCGATCATGCATGGTTCTTCCAAACCATCTACATGTCTTTCTTGTAAGCATGCTCTGGCTTATGCGTAGTTTCATAGTCAACATGGACATATGCCCTCTCGACATCAGGTAAACTTTCCAGCTTAATCTGTAGCTCTTCAGCCACATCATGGGTATCCATCAAAGAAGAAGATGCGTTCATAACGACATCAACTTCAGCAATCAGTCTTGGGCCAGAATGGTAGACTCGAACAGTATCGATTCCTTCGATATCAGGAGAATGAGTTAGGCAGACATATGTGATAAGCTGTTGGGTCTCGACCGAAGCAGTGACGCCTACGAGAAGTAGGAACTCGCTGAAAGCAGTATGAAGCCAGACGGATGTAATGATGCAGGATATGATGATCGCTCCCATGGGATCAATCCACCACTTGAGCTTGGATCCACCGACAGACGTGAGAATACCAAAGCCGTTGATGAGAAGATCGTTTCGATGGTCTTGCCAGAGAATGTTGATTTGCGAATATTTGTCCTTGAGCGCCCAGCAGTACAGGAACAGGCCAAGTTTTGTCACGAAGGCTGTCGCAACGGCAATGACGGATGGGAGATGGAACTTCTTGAGCTCGTCCTCGGGAGGATCAGCTAACTCGCGGCAAGAGAATGCGATCAAGATGAAAGAGACGGTCGTCATGATGAAGCAGAAGACGATGTTTCCAACTGTTTCGAGACGGGCTTTGCCAGAGGGAAATCGGTTTGGGTCAACACGCTTGACAGCTCGGTTGGTGAGAATCAACGTGATGTTCGACATGGGATCAAATACAGAGTCAGCCATGGTCGTGATCAAAGACAGCGAGCCTGATGTGACAGCACCGTACACCTGGAGACCCGCAAGAACTATATTGGCAGCAAAGGATCCATAGACAGCTATCTGGAACTTCAGATGATCATCCTTTCCTTCAGCCTTCGCATCTGCGCAATGATCCTCCACCGGCTTCAACATGCGCTCGATGTTTTCGTTCTGAGTCTCGTAGAACTTCTGGATTTGTCTGGCCTTTTTGGCATCTCCGTTGAACTTGATAGGGCCGCAGCCATCGCGCTTCCGGGAAGTGTTCGCTGCAATGAGCTGTAGCTCGTCTTCATTCTTGTATGCTGAAGCCAAACGATATGGATCATTCTCGCGGGTATATCGGGGCAGTCTCTGATCCTCCACATCGGTCATTGTAGTAGCTGTGTGTCGGGATACGGGATCATGTTCGTCGGTATCAGTAGCTTCAACTGCAGTGCTCGCGCCCGGCTTCGGGAAAGGTGCACATTGTATCGGAGTATGAGTTCTTGTTGAATGTTCTGATCGGTTTGGATGCATGTGGAAAGGGTGTGCTTTTAATGTGATTGAATGCGCAACATCGGGATTATATCCTGTCATCTTGAAGTTCGAAGCTATTCGGAAGATTGCAACGGTGAAGATTCGAGGTGGAGAAAGGAGGTTGAATCAGAAGGGTGAATCAAGAAAAGAGCGCATCAAACTGTATCGAATGAGACTAGTGATTCAACTGAAATTGAAGTCGAAAGAAAGGAATCTCTAGATAGGAGAGGGGCAACAGGAGATTGTAGATCGGCAGTACGTAAGGTTGTGCAGAGCGCACTTTCAAGGCAAATTCGGGGAACAGCGACGAAGATGCGACTTGACTCGACGCGACTCTACTGTACTCGAATTGGTACCACAGCGGTGAGAGATGCAGAGACTGAGGTCTCCTCTGATGAAGAGGATCAAGAAGTGCAGTCCCCAGCCAGTGCCATCTTCCGATATCCAAGGCATGGCATGGCAGGGCAGGGCAGGGCAGGGCAGGGCAGGGCAGAGCATGGCGCGATTCAGTGGAGCCGGAGGCCGTAGGTACAGCACATCCGTCTTGGACCTACATGATGGACAGGGACATACTCGTGGGCGTTAAGAAAGAAAAGACGGACGACTCGGTCAATCACTCTGAGTCGAACATGAAGATATACTCGAGGAAAGGAGAAACAAGGCAAGACGACGTCAGATGATTGAACTGCGGCTCCACTAGCTGGTCGAATTGTTTGAAACGGAATAGTTCTCGTTCTCGTTCTCGTCTCATCTCAACCCTTCTCGGCCCGCCGTTGATTGGGCTTCGATCACCTGTCGGAGCGTCAGCCGCCGGCTTCGTCCGGTAAGGTACCTAGGTACATACCTATCTATTCTTAGGTTGACACAGACTTCCGTCAAGCAATAGTGAGTGCTAAGCACACAGCTAATATTAAAATTTGCTTTTGGAATCAGATGAGATTGGGTTTCGAAACATATGACGTTGAATGTGCGAGTACATGATGTTTATCTAGGTACAGTCTTTCATATATAGACCGATCATCATGCCACTCACTACAATCGTTGGTTTGTCCGTTTATTGCGGAGTGTATTATATGCCAAAATGGCTCTCTTTAATCTGACCTGGTATCTAGATATTTACAAAAGCAAGGTGCAATTTCTCAGCTGAACTATCACATATTCGCAGAAGTGCAAAGGCAGGTAGGCATGTACCAAAGCCGCAAATAACAAGAATGCAAACGATAAATGCTCGCCAAGAGATATGCTCTGCACCGGAAAGCGAAGATATTATACATAGTCATTCATCAAGCTGGACCATTAAGCGTTAATTGTCGAGTACATCCCTCTCCTCTTCGCTCGGTCCTAAAGGAGTTTGAGTGCTCCCCTTGGAAGAATACCTATCATCCTTATCAAACAGTGCCCCTGGCCCATGAAAGCTCGGTTCCTGTATCTTGGTCCTAGGGAGTTCTTCTGATCCTGATGCCCCACTGGATGGCGCCTGAGCTACATACGTCGGCGAAACGACTCCCTCGGAGCCAAAGGGTAGAGGTCGCAGGGGAATCTCGCGTGCTGGGCTGCCATCACTTCCCAGCTTGTTTGCCAATACGTCTGACTGGCGCCGAGCGAGCTGTTCCAGCTGTGCTACTGGATCCTGCCAAAAGTAAGAATATTACCTCACGTAGTAGGAAAGAGCATAGTACCCAATCCTCCTGCGAAGGAACGCCCTCGGCGGTCGGCAAGTCGCCTTCCTTGTCTCTTTCCTCGCCCCAGAAAGTTGGTCTCCGAATTGGGGCTGGTGTTACTGGCAAACTAGGCCGATCATGCTCTGAAGGGAAGTCTGTGAGCCTCATACTGTGTCTCCTCGCACCTGGACTGGAGACCTGTTCTATACCTGAGCCGTACCCCTGAAGCACCTGGATATTTCCTTTGCGATTCTTTTGAAGATTTCCAATGTATCGCTCAATTTCGGGGACATCGTCCCAAGCGTTTCCACGCGCGTAGGTCTGCCATGGATCAGCAGGCGAAACCGAGATGATAGGAGTGGTGGGTGTGACTGTTGTAGGAGTCTTGTTTCCCTCTTCCACTCCTGCTTGGGATGCTCCATCATTGCTGGCAAGACCTGCAGTGACTACGCTGATGTTGTCTTCGAGGAAGACCCTCGTTGGTTTAGGAGCGTCCTTCTCCCACGGGAAAATCGGCGTTGGCTTTTGGTAAGTCGGCGTTTTCGGTACCTCATAGTACATGTTCTTGGGTGGGTCGGGGTATCGATCTGGAGCTTTAAATGGTGTTGGGTCTGACGACATGTCATAGTGTGTCGCTGGGAAATTCGAGGCCTCTGGTAGAGAGTCCGTTGGTGGAGGGGCTCTGCATCATAATTAGAGATTAAGTCAAATCGAGTTCACAGTACACTGACTTGCTGGCATCCCATGCGGAATACTGGACCTGAGGCTCGGGTTCAGGCTCCTTCTCCTTCTCCAAATTTGTTTGCACTGCTGGATCATAAGCTTCGTGCACTTCTTTCGGGGTCTCCGTTGTCGTATCAAGCGATTGGTCTTTGGAAGTTGGCTTGGAATTCTCACTTTCGGTCTCTTCAGGTCGAGACTCCTGGCCACTCGAGACAACGGGGACGACTGGCTGAAATTCTCCCTTGGTATGATACTGTACTATCGACGAAGATCCATCTTTAGTACTTTCGACAGACTATCTACAATTAGCTGAAAACTCAAGAACAAAGAACAAGAAGCGCAAGGCCATACCGATTCTTTGTAGTGTCGGTCATAGACCGACCACCACCTGCCCACCATCTGATCGTACGGAGTAGAGCCCCCATACGTTTCTCTTCCCTGGCTCCAAGGCTTATTCGAGCCAATGAAATGCGCTACACTGATGCTTGACTGGAAATGTTGAAATGCTGGCAAGTACTGGTAGTGAGCTGACGGAGTAACATTGTAAGTAAAACTCAAGCGATTGAAGTTGTTCTTGAAATGCATGTTCAGTAGACCTTGATCTGCGCCATCAAACGATATGCCGCGCTCTGCCATAGCGAGTAAAGCGAAATAATCACCCATGTTTGGATTCAGCACCATCAGACCTGAATTGAAAATGTCCGGCCAGCCAATATCTGGAGCCGCGGAGAATGGTTGAGGCAAGTCAAACAATTCATCCGGAGCTCGCAGTGCCACCATGTCCGAGTCCATATACACGATCCGTCGGAACTGTAACTGCTTCCATAACGTAATCTTGGTGAAAGTTGAATGTAGATCGGTTCGGTTCATGAGATGGAGGTTGGCTGGGTACTGATTGACCACACGCTCGACTGGAATGATAAAGTCGAATTGTTTCTGCGGCATGTTAGAGAGCCATTGCATCGATCCTCCACCCCAGTCTTGTGGGTGAATGTACCTGAAGCTGGACCATGGCATCTGCGGAAACGGACTCGGTGGTGACCAGAACAGCCAACTTCTTGGTGGTGCCCGCATCTCTTAAGGAATGCGCCAACACCAATGCACCTGGATTGAAGCTCTAGTAAGCAAAGGTCGATCGAACGGAGGTAGTAAGGTTTACCTGGAAGGTAGAAATCGTTCAACAACAGCTATCGCAGACAGTCAGTCAGTCAGTCAACAACGGTGCAGGTAAACAGGGCACGGGCAAATGCTCACTGTCGCGTAAACGTCCTCCCCGTCAGAAGCCATTGCCTAAGGTAGGTATGGTCTACCGCAGGCAGGGTTACTGTACAAATTCTATTTTCCAGGAGGGCTCGAAGCGACGACAAACGGGAAAACCTTATTAGGGACTGGCAGAAGAAAAGATGCTCGAACAATTGGGTTCGGGAATTGGGGCAGTGAACTGGCAGCAGAAAGAGAAGAGAAGAGAAGAATCAATGGGATGTGTCCACGAGGAGAAATTGTAGAGAATTGTAGAGCAGCGCCGAGCAGGGCAGGGCAGAGTAGAGTAGAGTAGAAAGACCGGACGGGACGAAGCTAAGGTAGGTCGCTCTAGGTAGGTAAGGTAGGGTAGGTAGGGTAGGTAGGTAAGGTAGGGTAGGTAGGGTAGGTAGGGTAGGTAGGGTAGGTAGGGTAGGTAG
>JACBAH010007298.1:0-25994 GCA_014282315.1 Neospermospora avenae | reverse complement strand
GATCATACATCTGGAACTGTTTCCTCTTTGAGCACTTTTTGTTCGTCTTGTATTCATCTTTGAACGTTTTTTTTTTCTTTTTCTTTTTTTCCTTTGCGAAAGATTGAAGCATATTCCAGCAACAAATGACGGCACAATTTCAAATCTTAAGGGATTTGATCATTTGCCTACAGACACTAGTAAGCTGGTACGTTTGGTGGCAATGCGCTTGTGAAGTCCTGTTAGACTTTGTTCCCGTGCAGTTTTTATCTTTATCATTCCACTCGGATATTATCAAACAAGCTCTATTTCTGTGACTCGTATATTCTTTCTTTGCTTTGCAATCTCAAATCTCACATAGCGTTCACTCTCCTGTCCCAACAACACAAGACGTAAATCCCATGTCGTTGTACTACGGGCAGTAGAGTGTAGGTTATTTCTAAATTTAATGGTTCGTCTTCACAGTATCTATATAAGTGTGTAGCTTCCATCAATCCGTGAATCTGAAAGGCAGAAGATATCAACAGGACATGAGAAGACAATGTGCGCATGACTTACCTGTTCCACTTACGTGTAAAGAGGCATAGGAAATTAGATATACAGCTGCCCACATGAGATCTAGTGGTTATCTAAGCCTTCGATGGGGTGTCAATGTCGTCCATTGAGTTCTCAGATCCGGATGCTCGTTCATTCTCTGTCATGGATATAGTCAACACAATCGTTACACGCGGGAGGATCGAGTGGAGAAACACGCAACGGTGTGAGCATATATCCAGAACTTATTCAATTCACTCTGATCCCGAGTGATACCCAATCCACAGCAAAAGACGACGCAAGATAACTTACTGCTGCTTTTGACGCGTTACACGGGGCCTGGGGTTGAGGCACGTTGGCGACGTTTCCAGGCATACTAGCAATGAATACCATACTTCTACCAGCTTTCTCTCCATAATATGATTTTCCACTTCAGCTGCATAGACATACGTCCCATCAAAATTTACATCCACATCTTCCACGTTTTATCAGGTGGATAGTTGAAAGCCGCTATATTCTCGCAGAAGCCGGCTGAAGTGACTAATTTGTCGGTTTTGCCGTGCTGAGAGATGATTCCTCTGACCACACTGGGAACGGAATCTGGGTTGGATACATCAGCAAAATCCGCTGTGATTTTGGGCAACCTAGATCCCAAGATTATGCAAATTTCCCCCTAACCCCTTTTGATCAAAGGAATTAGCAAAGCGAGTGTCCTTGGAATTCTCTTCTCTGAATGCTTACAGAAGCTTTTCGGCCTATCTCTCTACTTCTTGTTCTGGACGCCACATGTTAGTATGCTACTTAAGATTATCGACTACAATGTGACAAGCACGGAATATCTGAAGATGCAAGTCAACAATGGCGTTACTTGCTCCACTCAGTACCAAAGCATGGCTCATAACGGCACGTAGACCTCTCGCACCACCTGTTATAGCACCATCCTTTCGATCCAAGGCTCCAGGCAAAATGTTGCCAATGTTCTTCAATGGTGAAACCTTCTACGGCTTTGAACGAGGCTGGTAGTAGGTAGATCATCTTCCTTCGGATGCTCAACAAGTATGTCATCGTCAGTTCGAGCAGTGAGCCAGGTGATACTCCTAAGGTTGTGTTGCTTGGTGATGATAATTTATGGTTACATCTTGCAGAAAAAGTATGAAAAGGGAAAGCAGGAGCGGTTTTGAAGCGGACTTGCCCCATGTACTGTCCACCCAGCCAAACTTCGGGTCAGAAGACGACTTCTCTGCATGTTGGTAGAAGGAGGGGTTCGAAATAACATCAGAAACAAGAAACGAAGCACACTTTACTGTAGTCTGAGCTCGAAGCATACCTTGGAACCCTAGTTGAGTATGGAAGCAGCATTTCATCACCTATGTGCGGTGAGAGTAATCTGTACCAACAAGTGCCAAAGGGTCACGATACTAATTTCAGAAGTCTTTGTTTAGTCATATCTAAGATTCTCGATCTTATACGCCACATGTGTTTGAGAAATGATACTATCTAAGTGTCCTCGTAACGAGGTCTTGGCAGCCCCATCGGCAAGAGGGTATTCACACGTCGGAATTGTGGCCGTGAAGGTGACCTCGAGCCGAGCGGAGGAAACTCAGGCTCGGGGATACCACCCTATGTAATTACTCCATTTACAGATTCAACATCCGCACCCCAAGATCTGTCACGTTCCGCAGAACCCCGACGCGGGGGAAGGTGGAAAGACGCGAGGGGATCAGTTGTAAAACCTTAGGACGTATTACAAGCTATTTTCTCTTCATGCATGTGAGTGTCTGTACTTATACTAGATCTTTCGCACTTTAAATTCGGGAGACCATTCTATTTCATTATCTTGAAATAAGAGTTGAATATTTGTAACAATTTCCGCGCCCAATATCGACCAAAAAAACAGTATTCTCAAAATGTCGCCATCTGCAGTTGAATCCACGGTTCCATCTACCGATGCTGCCACTTCAAAACCAATTGTCCAAACGAACATCACACTATCCAAAAAGATTATTGCAAGTAAGTATTATCTTTCCTTTTTGAACGAACTTTTGGCTGATTGTCCTACTACAGTCACTGGAGCAAATCGAGGAATTGGTCTCGGAATAGCCGAGTGCTGTCTCGCCAATGACGCCGAGAAAATCTACTCAATCGACCTTGCAGAGCCAGGGGAGGAGTTTCAAAAACTCTCAAAGCAATATCCTGGCCGTCTATTTGCTATCCAAGCAAACGTAACCAAAGAAGCAAGCGTTCAAGAAGCTGTTGATAAGATTCTTGCCGAAGCTGGTGGATTGCATGGCATGGTTTGCAACGCTGGACGAACAAACCACAAGTCGGCACTAGACTTCACGACGGAGGAAATCGAGGCTCTTTTCAACATCAATGTAAGTCGACCTAGAGGATATTCAGGGGGCGAAAGTTGATTGACTTTTGCTATAGCTTTTTGGAGCTTTTTACTGTGCGAGAGTCGCTGCCAAGGCTTTCATCAAGCAAGGTGTCAAGGGAGCTGTTGTCTTCACTGCTTCGATGGCTTCATACAGACCTAACAAGGTAATGCAATCGTCCCCAATGTATCCGATTTCATGCTTATGGACTATTTAGGTTGTACCATCGGCGCCATATGGAGCGTCCAAGGCTGGTGTTCGAAATATGACACACACCCTCGCTATGGAGTGGGCCAAGTACGGCATTCGCGTCAACAGTGTATCCCCAGGTCTTGTCAGCACCGCAATGACATACTGGGTTCCTCAACAAAAGGATTGGGAACAGCAACTACAGTACTATGGAGGCATTCCCAGGCTGGCCGAGGTCCAGGAGGTTGGAGGAGCCTATGTGTATCTGCTGAGTGATGCAGCGAGCTACACTACTTCTATCGATATCCCTGTAAATGGTGTTATTGGAAGTAAGTCTACCCACATCTGAACCTGATCTAAATTATACTGATTTTCCTCACAGTCTGTTGATTCTTTCTTTTGGGCTTGTGCGGGATATCATTGGGGTTCCGGTTTTGAAGTATTGCAAATCACATTAGTATGCTTGGAAAGCACATTGTTATAGAATTCATAAATCAAGAAGGGAATGTTGACTCAGACCATTACCATGGGGTTTTTTTCTCAGATAATCACGTGTTGACAACACCAATACGTGGTTAGAGTACGTTGTCACCCATGAAAAGAGGGCTCGGTTAAATTGAAGTCACGAGATTCTGTTATACAGTAACTTTACCTTACAGAAATGTGAACCTCGCGAGATTTCTTCTGATAACTCGAGAGTATCGCCTGTTTTGGTGTTCGCCAAATATTTGTTAGACTTGTCTCCCTTCGCAGGACACGAATTGGGCCAGCCTCGGTGTGATAATACTAATACGAATTTCTTCTACTTTGGCATTTGCCAGGAGTTTCCCATTGGCTCGCTAGCTGCTGCAACCGATGGTTCGTAGGTATATCTCATCGTGAATTGTCTTACGCGAATGTTCGCACTTGCTACAACTCATGTGCGATGTCTGGCCTCACGCAAAACTTGCGGATCTCATACATGTGAGCTAATGCTCGATTCAGCGATATTATCATCGTTCTCAAAGTCAGCAGCTTGCTCTGTGGACAGTGATACGTTCAAAGAGGGAGCGATCGTTGAGATCAAAGTGGATGACCAGCGTCCATCAATGAAATCTGTAAAGTGCAAGATCTCGTCTCACTGTACTTGTCTGTGTATGAAGAGACTGAATTGACTTGTCATAAGACATGACAGAGGGGCGGCCCGGGAAGATTCGGGTATTCGATTGACTCATTCTCTCGGAATCGTCATCTCTTTGCTATCCTTTCTTGAGCGGCAGAAACGGCACGCACAAAGCCAAGCAATGAGTATTCAAGAGTAAACAAATCCCCATATAAAGAGGCTCGATCGGGAAAAGCGCCTCTAGTTTCGGCTCGCTAATACTGCAACTCTGGCGACCCCACCTCTCAGCACTTAGTCTCGCCCTCGTCTCGTGGCCCATTGGCTAAAGCGCCCAAACTTCAAGGTCCACTTTCGATTATTCTCAGACCTGAAAGCTGGAACTCCGGACTTATGCCAAGGTCGTGGGATCCCAGAAATATTTCTGTAGCCCGTGTGGCGTCTGGAGACCTGGAGACCTGGGGTCCCCATCTCCCTCCGTAGACATGGCCTGTCTCTACTTGAGCCCGCAATGAACTTGCTATCTTTGAATCTTCACTGTATTGTTGTATAAGAAGCCGCTGTTTTCCTCGTTTAGTGATCTACATCCTCGCCCCAGACATCGCCTCTCTCGTTCTCTCTCTGCACTCGGTCCTATCTCTGCAAGCCTTTATCTTCATATTGGATTGGCCAAAAGGCTTACACCTACGGCCTCGTTACCGGCTACGACTCAATTCATGATGGACAGCAAAATGACGGACGATTATGCTCAACAGATTGAGGATAAAAGGGAGAATGAACTGGATGCAACATTCGATTACGTTCCAGGTAGTGATGAGGAGAAGAAGCTTGTCCGCAAGATCGATTCCTTTCTCCTCCCGACCATTTTCCTCATGTACCTCTTTTCGTATATGGATCGCACCAAGTTCGTATTGAAAACTTCTCAATTCCTCCAAAGGATTGGAAACCTAACCTTTGGCAGCATCGGAAATGCGAGAATCGCGGGAATGGCGACAGATTTGAACCTGGACTCCCAACAGTACTCCTTTATTCTTGTGGTCTTCTTTATTGGATACGTGCTCTGCGAAGTTCCTTCCAAGTAAGTGTTGCAACTATTAGCCCGCGAAGAAGTGACCGTAACAAGCTGGCAGCATGATCCTATCCCGCGCTAAACCCTCGATTTTTCTGCCTACAATCATGTTCCTGTGGGGCTGTGTGACGATTGGAATGGCCTGGGCGGATAGCTACGAACACCTTATCGCTTTCCGTGTTGTCATTGGATGTTTAGAGGCTGGTTTTGGACCTGGTATCTTGCTTATGTTATCTTCGTGGTGAGTCTTCTCAAGGTCACAACTGCAAGATCTTTCTAATTTCATTCTCCAGGTACAAGAAGGATGAGCAAAGCAAACGGTTTTCGGTATACATTTCTGCGGCCATTCTTGCTGGTGCATTTGGCGGCCTGCTTGCAGGAGCTATCGCAAGTGGCATGGACGGTGCACTAGGAATCCGAGGATGGCGATGGCTTTTCATCATCGAGGGCGCTTTAACAGCTGCATGGAGTGTCTGTGCCTACTTTCTTCTTCTCGATTTCCCGGCAAATACAAAAAGACTCACACCCCGAGAGCGCGAGCTTGCTATACAACGAATCATCTCTGACTCCATCACGGTTCGCAGTGAAGATGAGCCTCCAATCGGCCACCTTCAAGCACTCAGGTTAGGTGTACAGAACTGGCGCACTTGGGGATTTACTGTTGGATATATGGTTAGACCTCCCAAATTCACACCGCAACGTTAGCTAACGTTTTAGGTTATCGTAGGTGCAGGGACTCTGTCGTACTTCTACCCAACCCTTGTCCAGGGACTCGGATATACCTCGACAAAAGCCCAATGTAAGTTAATGGTGGTGCCCTAACTTTCCTTTTCTGGATTTCTTCAAATAATCTTGAGATATGACTTATCCTTCTAGAATACTCTTGTAATTATCGTTACTAACTAACCTCTTAATCAGACATGACGATTCCAATTTATATGGTAGCATTTGTGTGCAATATCGTCACAAGCTACTTCGCAGACAAAGCGCCGGGTCAGCGTGGATTGATCATCGGTGGTGGTCTGATCATCGCCACGATCTGCTCCGTCATTTTCTGCGTTGTTTACAACTTCACCGCTCGCTATATCCTGCTTGTCTTTATGGCTGGAGCAATTTGGACATGCAATGCCCTCAGCTTGAGCTATGCATCTTCCACTTTCGGTGCTATGCCCAACGAGACTAGAGCCATCTGTCTCGCCATCGTCAATGCGCTTGGAAACCTGGCTTCGATCTATGGGGCATACTTATACCCATCTACAGATGCCCCAAAATACATTATGGGCTTCAGTGTAGTCAGCTCGATGAGCGCATTTGGTGCTGTGGTTTACATTCTTCTTCATGTCTTCGTACGCAGATATCCTGCTTCACGTAAAGTTTAAGGGAGGAACAGAAGGAATTGAGTACTGTCCACTGTCACGGATAGATAGCTAAGCCTTGCTACCAATGTTTTAGCCCAGTTTATCATTGATACTATAAAACTTAAGTTCTCTGTGAAGATGGGCTTATGAGTGCGAAGTGAACCCTGTATCAAATATTTGACCGGTGAGGTGATACCACATCTGCGCTACCAAGGACCATAGGTAGACAGGAAGGTATAACTCGAAAGTAACAGCTTAAAAGTAAAGTCACAAAGATATTATAGAACATCTACTGACTGATTCTTCACATTTATTGTATAGCTTTACTATTCAAACTTAGATAACTATTTTATAAGTCTACTAGAGGAACTGACACAAACTTTCTCGGAAAAGGATTTGCGCAGCCTCGGTGTTGAAAACCATCGTGGCCTCTTGCTAGTGAACGGCCGCGATTGTTACGAGCTATCCCGAGCGCTACTTACAAGCAGCCGTTCCCCTCTCTAGTACAACTCTGGGGCATGGATCACTAAGCCGGAGAAAATCGTAATCACGTAAAAATAAAGATGACTGGTATTGAAGTATTAGCCCACAACTATCAGATCACAGTTGTAAGTAGCCACAATTGCAAGTTGAACTTTCTCAGGGCTTCGTCATCAATACCACATTCAATCCAATCTCTAACTGCATGCGAATCACTCTACAAAGTTGCTCGATGCATGCATGATTCTGTGCTAGGTATACACAGGAAAGATCACAACAAAATGGCTTTCTCTCTCTGAAGACTGCGATTTCTCGCTAAAGCGGGAGCGTCAACAAGCGTGAACTGAAAATATAGTAGAGTATTAGGAAGCAGACGAGAACGGGTGTACAGAGCTCCTGCAACATATCCCTTCCATGTTTGGTAAGGACCTGGATGAATAGGCATTCCACGTGATCTCCCCCTCTCTATGTTGTCCTCGTGTCGAGGGCTAACTAAACTAATAGTATCGGGCATGGCAGGCCAAAACTCGCGTACAAGTGTTCCGCGACTCCGCGAGACGAGAACCCTTGCAGCGAATGACCATCATGTCGTTCATTTCCAAGCATACGGTGGATCTGAGCTTGTACTAATACCATTGTATTATTATCTTGACGAAACAGTGCCTGAAATTAATTGTTGTAAACCTTATTTGATGGTAAATGCACCTACCTCAGCACCTTAGCAAGAACGAACATAGAATTCACAATAAGGATAAAGATCAGACCGAAGGAATTACACCAATACAGTTATCTTCCTGGGCGTACGACGACTGACATAACACGTGCCAAACCAAAAGTAATCATGGCACCTATTACTACAGACTGGGAATCCAGAAAGTCCCAAAACACCACATTACAGATCCTGGAAGCAGCCGAACAAGGCAAATACGGAGTTCTAGCCACAATTGCCTACAACATCGAACACATCCTCGGCTTCGTCAAAGCTGCGGAACAGGCTCGCTCTCCTATAATCATCCAATTCTTCCCTTGGGCCATCACATTCTCCAATGGACTGCTGATTCGCGCCGCCGCCGACGCCGCAAAGCGTGCTACGGTCCCGGTTGCAATTCATCTAGATCATGCACAGGAAGAGGCTCTGATCAGACTTGCAGCCGACACGCTGCCGTTTGACAGCATCATGGTAGACATGTCGCATTTCGAGAAAGAGGAAAATCTGAGAAAGACGAAAGAGTTGGTGAAGTATTGTCAGGACAGGGGGATAGCGACTGAGGCTGAGCCTGGGAGAATTGAAGGGGGGGAAGATGGTGTGATGGACACCGAGGGCTTGGAAGGTATGAAAACGACAACTGGAGAGGCTTCGGACTTCGTGGCTACGGGTGTAGACTCGCTGGCTCCTGCTATTGGAAATGTTCATGGTGAATATGGGCCTGCGGGGCCAAATTTGGATTTTGAGAGGTATGACCGCTCGATATCCCTCCGACTTTTTCGACTCTTTCTCCTAGATGAAAAACTGACATCCTTCTTTCCAGGCTTGAGCTAGTCAGAGCTCATGTAAATGGCAGAGTTCGCATTGTTCTTCATGGCACGAACGGCTTCGAGCCCGAGCTTCTGAAGCGATGTATTGCAGCTGGTGTGTCGAAAATCAATGTTAACAGGCTAGTACTGGACGACTATTTCGACCATCTGAGAGGAAATGTGTCGGAACTCACAACAACAGCTCTGATGGAAGAGGGCGTTGAAAAAGTGGTACGACAGACGATTGAGTGGATGGAGAACATAGGCTCAGCGGGGAAAGCGCCCAAGACAGCATGAGCTTGTAGATACGATGAAATCGTACACCGAGAATCTCAAAACTTCCCATGACATGTGAACCTCGTAAAATTCATGATCAAGCGCTAAGCATAAGCACATGACATTAATCAGAAATCGTGGCCTCAGAAATGGTGGCAGAATCCAAGCATGAACAGGGCTGGCTCTGGGTCCAATGAGACTTGGAAAAGGACCCAATTCAATTGCCGAACAGGTTCTTCCAGAACTTGTGACAGGTAGAAATACGGTATCTCCTTAGTTCCAAGGAAGTTTTTTCATCCTTCGTGAATTTCAGTATGGCTCAACTGGAGCCCTTCAAATTCTCGCCTTCGGTCCAAAGGTCAAGTAACTCCTGATCTAACGGCTTGATTGGCCATCCTGTTCGTTGACGACATTTTCTAAGAAGGTCCAAAACGATATCCCTCTCCTTGCTATCCTGAACGCAAGTTCCCGCTGAAGCATTTGTTAGCACTATATATTCCTACCAGACCCAGATCGACGTACCAATATATACGCACTGTGATGACAGGACGCTCGAGGCATAATCGTCTAAGGTTATTGCGATGCCACAGATATTTGTTATACACTTCTGCTTCAATTTCGTCTGCCACAGAAACTCATTCAAGCCACCTCGTGAAGGCCTATTGATGAGAAGCAGTAACTGTGCTGCATTATACAACTGTATTGCAACCGCTAGGGAATCTTGTAAGCAATGTAGCGGATTGTGGTCTGAATCGCACTTACCTAATGAAGGCGGGTGAATCCAAATGGGCTCAAAGACATCATTATTCGACGAGCGGCCCCAGGGTAGAGAATTGAATTCTGCTGTCAAGTATTGGTGCCATTCCTCCAAGGTCTGTGTCAAACGATCTGCCTCCTGTATCCTTACCGCCATATTCCCCCCACATGCTTCAAGCTCTTCTCTGGAGCAGTAGTCAATGACTCGGGCTACGAGAAAGACTGATCGGACTGCGAGTTCATGAGGATTCATATCATCGTAAGTCCTCACTGGTTTCCAAAACGTAAAAGTCTTTCTATTCTCCTGGAATGCTGCCCAAATATCCTGACAAAGCCAAGCCCACCAGACGGCCTGCTTTAGTCCTTTGGAGTCGCCATGAATGACTTGTGATCGCTGAATCAAGAACACGCCTTGAAGATGTCTCTCCCAATCCTTTCCCGATCCATCAAGCATCTCATAAGTGGAGACAATGAGTGCAGTTGCTAGAAGCTCTAAACTCGTTTTGTAGCTATCGTATTGCATGGCTTTAGCGACATAATGGAGAGTTTCATTGTAGTATTGAAGTGCATCGTTACGATCATGAACCTGCTGACTTACGTCCGGATTCAATGAAAGGTGGCGGGCCGAAAGAGTGAGAATAGCTTTCATCAGTCCCACGTTATGCATCTGGTCACCGATTAACAGATGCTAGATAGATGCCGAAAGCCATCGGTCACTCACGGCGAGATGCGGAACAAATGTCGAGAAATTGCGCCAGGGGTCGAACAGATCTATCTGAATCCTTGTCAGCGAACCAAGTAAAAATTTACAACACGGCTCCTACCCAAAGGCTTATATTCTTGATGAAGTTTTCAAACAGATTATTTTCGTGCTGTTGAAGCTGTATAAGATCAGAAGATAGCCACTGCTGCTTTTCGGATGCTTTGAATGCATCATAAGCGGGACCCCGTTCCTTCAGGTGTTGAGAGCTAGAAGTTGTAGAAAGAGTTCTGTGATGCCCCGCCACGGGAAACCCTTCATATGAGGTGCCTATCAAGCCAGGAGTGTTCCTATTCAAGTTTCTTGGCGAGTCCCTGTGAGCTTGCAGATCTTCTATGCTGTCAAAAACTTGCGAAGCATCCAGGTCTGCATCAGTTGCGAGGAGATCAAACCATCGAGTGATGGCTGCATTGTATGAGAGTTGTTCGGGAGATGAAGCACTTAATGCAACGCCGCCTGTGCTGACATTACTGCCCATCGAGTATCCTGTTGCCCTGTACCCCGAGAGCACCTCAGGGAACGGAGGATACTGGAGTCCAGACTCTGTCGGCACGAATGCACCGCTCAGATGATCGCCTATACTTGATTGGTCATATCGTCCATTGTCATTGCTTTTGGGTGGTCGAAATCCCTCTATGGGTGATGCTACTGGACTTGACACGGGTGGTTGAGTCTGATGATTTTTCCATTGACTTGTGTCAGTCCCGACAATATTCCCCGAAGATGGTGACAGTAAAGCAGACCCAGCAACTTGGGTTTGAGCAAGAGGAATACCATTTTCATGCACCATTCGATGACTTTCCTCACCATCTTCGCCATTTTGATTAAAGTTGCTGGGATCGGCAATGGAGTCACGGGTTGTGTTGGAGCTTCTCGAACTCGGAATTGAGTTTGAATAAACGCAAGCAAAGCCGCCTTTCTGGCATCGACCGCAGGCTGGCTGCAACTCATCACATTTAACATGTCTTTTGCGGCAGGTGATACTAAATTATCGTCAACAAATGAGAATTTCCTCACAGACTTTACTCTGCTTGTGGCTACACTTCATGCAGACCACGGAGTAGTAGTCTCGGAACGACCTACCATCCAGTGGTCTTGCGAATCCCCTTGCCTCGCGACTTCCTGTTTCTCGTTCGAACAGGGGTAGCGCTGGTAGTAGTGGCAGAGCACTCGTCCATCGAGTGAGTTCAACTACCTAGGTAGGCTGTGAGATATCGCCAATGGCAGATTCTAGATTGGCGATAGCCGCACTCGTACCAAGTCAGAACGTGTAATCTTGACAAGGAGAAGGCGACTGCATGGAGCTCGTCTCGAGAAGAATTATGACGAGATTGAGGGAGGGTGTCTCGGATCGTGGAAATGGTCCAAGGCATGGCTGCGACTGTGGGGAAACAGCCATCTCCGAATCTCCACAAATTCTACTTCGGTCACACTTGACAACCTGACACAATAAATGGGGCACGAAGGAGCCACCGGAAGGGAGGTGGTGAGAGGCAAAGGAGAAGAATCTGGGGTCGGCCCGGGTGTTTACTGGTCATGACTCGTCTAGGTCGGCAATTGGCGGTGATTCAGGTCGTGTGCCGCGTACTTCTTCGCTCGAAGGTCACATGAAAATCTAACTGCCTCGAGACGAGTCAATCGATGAAATTGACTATTTATTTTCTCTTATGGGTTGGGAGAAGATCGGCCAACTCATTGTCCAAAATGAGGTAGGTAAGGTAAGGTAGGTAAGGTACGGAAGTACCTTAAGTAAATACAGCCTCAGGCGAGCCAGCAAGCAGCCCCATAAGCGAAGCCGGCCATTGTCAATTTCATGGTCAAGCCTCACAACAGTACCTCCCTTGCCGAGCTGGTCTAAATCAAATTGCCTTCTTAATATCTGAGCAGAGAATATTCGCACTGTGTCTGTCGGGCTAAGTTTGAAGACGGAAGATATGGTTTTGAGGAGTGTAACAGCTTTTGAAATTTCATTCCTTATCTGTTGTCTTTCCCCTTGTCGACCAACCGCCCTCACTTTCTTTCGTTCAAAAACAGTTACAGACCTCAAGCTTTCTCTTATGCTTTGATCCGATCATATAAAATTGGTCTTAGCCCCTCTCTCGTGTACCATCTTCCGGCCTACTAGAAAGTTAAGAAATTGTACCATCCAGCTGCTATCATGGGACATCGAACACTGGATGGAAAGACAGCAATCATCACAGGAGGCTCGAGGGGTACTTCATCCGTGCGGGATTTTATACAGATCTATAACTAATGTTACCGATAGGAATTGGGGCTGCAATCGCTCGAAATTTGGCCTCCAGAGGCTGTTCAATAGTCCTCAACTACTCTTCGCCAAAGTCGTCAGAGCAGTGCGCAACTCTCGCGAAAGAGCTAGAAAATGAATACTCGATACGATGTATCGGAGTCCAAGCAGACATGGGATCGATATCAGGTCCAGCTGAACTCATAGAATCAGCGAAGGCGCAGCTCCTCCCAGAACTATCCTTTCGAGTGGACATCATAGTCAACAACGCTGGAGTAGTTACCAACGCAAAAGTCGAAAATGTAGACCCTGAAGATTTTGATTGGATGTACCGAACCAATGTTCGGGGACCTCTACTGTTAGTGAAAGCAGCTATTCCATATCTTCCCCATGACCGCAGCGGGAGAATAGTCAACATATCCTCGATATCGTCCACAGAGGGATTTTCGGAACAGTCAATTTATGGTGGCACAAAAGCAGCGCTGGAAGCTATGACACGAACTTGGTCGCGGGAATTGGCAGAACGTTGTACAGTAAATGCTGTTAACCCAGGCCCTGTCATGACAGATATGTGGACGAGTATGCCGATTTCTCACAGAGCTGGCTTAAAACCTTGGGTAGAGCACACGCCGCTCGCAGCTATTCGGCCGGAATTAGACGATCCAGTCTTGGTGGCAGACGCAGGGACTGTGGGAGGTAGACCTGCGTATACACATGAGGTGGCAGGAATTGTGAGTATGTTGTGCTCGGAGGAAAGCTCTTTGTGTACTGGACAGGTGATTTGCGCCAATGGTGGGATGAGAATGGCGATATGATTTGATAGATCAATCTTGAAACCAATTCACAGCTAGCAGAGTAGAGCGGTATTAAATCGACATTTTGTCTTTCCTGCTGAACTACTCGAGTTTGTTGCATTTACCAACGATAGCACACGTGTAATGCATGACAGTAAACTGTACCAACGACATAGGAGTCAGGTGGCGGGGTATACAGAGGGGCAACGCTTTTATCTTCCGATTACCATTAATTAGTATCTGCATTTTAGAGAGTGATATTATAATCATGTTCCTTACCTTCCACCGTATTTCAATAGCCTTTAAAGTCAAACCATACATACGTACCCAGTAATCATGCATTGATGACGTAATAATATTGGAGGAATGGCTGCATCGCTAACCGACTAGCTGTGGCTTCGAAGTATAATCCCTCCGACAATAAACTGTGCTCTTTTTTCAGCATTTACCATTGTGTGATTCCTAGTATCAGGAGCTCGATTTGTTATCTCCGATGTCAAGATTGAAACAGATTCAACAACATCTGACCAATCCAAAATCATTCTCGGGGTTAAGGTAAGTCCAGTGGGTGCTCGCAAAGCAGACATTCCATCAGTAGTTTCCACATCTTGATCACAATTTCACTTCTCCTTGGTAATTCTCATATCTTTTAAAACTGCTATAAAGGCATTGGGTGTCCGCCTAGGCGTTTAAGATTTCTCATTCTCTGCTGATTCACGTTACTCCCCTCGCTGACTAGACATCGTTGAAAAGTAACAGAATGGCATCTATCACGATCAAATCCAAGCAACGCATGAATTCGGGCTATGACATACCTTCCTTAGGATATGGCGCAAGTATACTCCTCTAACAATTTCGCAGAACTTCTAACAAACTACAGGTCTATCAAGTGTGAGTCAAGCCCAAAAGGTTATTTTCCTTGCTGCTAAATCCACAATAGTCCAGCAGACATCTGTGGCGATGTAGTCACACAAGCGTTGAAAGCAGGATATCGCCATGTATGTAAGCCACACGAGCTTGAACCACATTAAAAACCTGACATTTCACAGGTCGATTGTGCTGCGATGTATCGCAACGAGGTCCCAGCTGGGAAAGCGATTCTCGACTCTGGCATTCCACGCGAAGAAGTATTCTTTACCAGCAAAGTCTATCAGCCTGCTCTCACTTATGTAAGCTCAAGGTTTCCAAGACCCTCAATTGTTGTGAAGTAATTTAATGACTTATATTCGCATCTCCAGGAAGGCGTAAAAGCTCACTTAGCTTCAAGCTTGAAGAACTGCGGCCTCGGTTATATTGACCTCATGCTAATCCATGCTCCGTACGGCGGTCGAGAAGGACGCAAAGGAGCTTGGAAAGCACTCGTCGAGTCTGTCGAGGAAGGGAAGGTTCGTAGTATCGGAGTAAGCAATTACGGAGTCAAGCATTTGGATGAAATGGAAGATTATATGAAGGAACTTGAAGAAGAACGTGGTAAAGGGAAAGGTGGTGTAATAAGTGTTGGGCAGTGGGAGATCCATCCATGGCTGCCTCGTTCAGATATCGTTGGTAGGCTCCCACTCTGAGAAGTTGCTGGATACGACGAGATATAGCTAATCCACTCCCATCAGAATGGTGCAAGAAGCCGAAAATCGTGGTCGAAGCCTACTCGCCTCTCGTTCGTGGCCAAAAATTAGACGACAAGATTCTCCAGCCGTTGATGGAAAAGTACCGAAAGACCGCTGCCCAGATCCTCATCAGATGGAGTTTACAGCATGATTTTGTACCTCTACCAAAGAGCGTAACTCCAGCTAGAATCACGGATAATGCTACAGTCTACGATTTTGAACTGACCAAGGAGGATCTGAATAGCCTTGTCTTTGATAGCTACTTTGTTAGCGGTTGGGATCCTACAGTCGCTCCTCTGGAAAAGTAGAGGGACATTGAAGGCTTCTAGGTGGCCAAACTACCGGGTGTCGTATAGATACCTTTCGATAACGAAAATGGAAACTATATTCTGTGTTTTTGTCAGAGCCAGCCTAAAAAGCGGCTTTATTGCTATGAAAGACTTGGCTTGCTCGATTTTGATAGAGGAAAGACTTGTGATATTCTTACGTTCGGTGTTTTCATGTAAATTTAGACTACTTGATGATACGAGCCTTTTACCGACCTGATTGAAGAGGTTGGTAAAGAGTTCAAGAATCTAAGAATCCAAGGATTAAAAGCCGACGAGCATTATTGGCTTGATATTATTGGGCACAATGAATCAATGTTGGACATATCCATGAATGCACCAGAAGGTTTTTTCATTTTATCTGCAGGAAGGTACACTCTGTTTACAGATAGGTACCGTTTCAGGGAGAACTTTCCATTGAAGCTGCTCTCTCCACCGGAGAAAAAGGTGGCCAATTTTGGCAAGCGAGAGTACGGAAATCGAAGTAATTGGTACCCTTTCCTCAACATGAGAAGTATGAAATGTCATGGAATAAACAAGAAATATTAGGAGACAAATTAGGCATCTACCGAACAAGCTTTGAATTAATAGGAGTCAGGTAATTACAGCTTTGATAGATTTGGTCTTAGTCAATATCGGCTGCTTCTCACTCCGGGAGAGGCTGCCAGCGATACCAGGTAGGTATTTATAGGTGGTTATTTTTTACTCACGTGTTTTCGCGTCAAATCTCGTCGCGTCGCATTGGAGCTCTTGAAATAACAAACTCACATCGCAGCCACGGCAGTCTGCATACTTTTTGGACCCCGCCACCAAGCACCCCTACCTTATCCGACTGCCAAGAGGTGGTTCACAATCGTTCTGTGTGTAAGATTGATCAATCACAACTAGTGCAGAGGCAGAGGAGTGGGGTGAGAGTTGAATTCATCGGGTGATGGCAGGATGATGACAGGCCAAAGAACTTTCGAACTCATACCCACGTCGTTGGTGAAATCCAATGGCCAACGACGGCCCATGACAAGCAAGGCCGCGAAGAAGGCATACCAACTAGCAAATCGAGGACCGAAGATCTCCAGGGCAGAGCAGCACAGGCGCGACAATGCAGAGTTGGAGCAGCAAAAGAGGGAATACGAGAAGGAGCGCGCTGCGGCAAGGGCAAAGGCCGCGAGAGAGAAGAAGGCGGCCAAGGCAGATGCTGAAAAGGCAGCCCGAAGAAAACAAGGTCTGCCAGAGCCTAGCAGATTTGTTCGCCCGAGCCAGCCTACGATATCGAGGTTTGTGAGGAGTGATAGCACGAATAAGCGGACATGGCAGCAGATGGAGAGTGTGGCAGAGGATTCGGATCAGACGATGTCGGATCCAGAGCATGATACTAGGGGACCACCTGCGAAGCGGCGATCAGTTGACGAGGGCTCTGATGATGAGTTTGGAGACTTTCCAGCATTTTCACAGTTGGATCTTCTCGAGAAAGTCGACAGCTCTGTACAATCGGTCAAGAAGGGCTCTGCCACAATGTCACTTACGAAGACTCGGAAATTCTCACCGACAGGTCGTCATAGAACACCGCAAGAGCTTCCAACAATGAAGGGAGCTGACGAGGATTCGATATTGAATACTCAGGCTCTCGAAGATCTTGTAACGACACAAATTGTATCAGACGTGGCCGAAGGGGTCACGAAGTCCGATACTCTTGAGCGGCTTGAGAGAGGTTTATCAAAACGGCAACAGAATACGAATCGAAAACCACTGATGTCCCAGCCGTCCCCCAGACGCTCCGGTCGAGTTGCTGAGAAGGTTGGCAAATCACAGGAAATATCGAGTTCTTTCAGACGATCAACAATACCTGTAGTTGAGATCCCGGCAAAATCAACTGAGACCATGCGAATGCTCAACGAGATTTCAAGTAGCCATAGTAACACAGTTTGGAAGACGCCAGCAGTACTACAGAAGCAAACAAATATTATGCCACCTCCACGTCTTCCTACTAAAGTAGTCACGGCTACTAGATCGACTTCTACACCACGAAAGCCCATTCTGCCACCACGGACATCTCAAAACAACTACGCTAAACCACTACCAGATCTACCTCCATCTTCTACTCAAGCATTCCTAGAGGTTCACATGGATGATTCTTCCCGAGCCCAACTCAGGCTGTACGAGAGCTCCTGGACGATATGGATGACATGCCTTCCAATACTCAAGTCGCACGAGAGCTGAGTCCGGAGAAACCAGAGAAGAGTTGTATCGAGACTATGTTTAGTACACAAGATTTCATCCTAACACCAGAAGACTTAGTCGAGATCGTGTCACCGCATCGTTCGCCCCGAGGGCTTCTCAAAAATGCCACTGCGAATTCTCTCAACCATCGAGAATACGGCCACAGTCCTAGGAAGCCTAGGACCGAGAAGAGGAAATGTGATCTTGAGGACTTTATAAGTACGCAAGATCTAGTCCATTCGCCAGTAGACTTGGAGGAGATCATTTCTCCACGTCGCATGCTGCAAAAGCCCCTGCAAGAAATGACTTTGGAGCACCACAACCGCAGGAATAATCCGGATAGCAACAAGTCTGTACCACAGAAGACAAAGATCGACCATGACGGGTTTATGAATTCGCAGGACCTAGTTCTTTCGCAAGTAGACGTGGAGGAGATCGTGTCGCGACGTGGGTCACCCTCAAAGCCACTCCGGGAAGTAAAATCTGAATCTCTCAACTGGAAGGAATCTGTACATGTTCCTACGAAGCCTGGGCTTGAGAAGATAGAGCAAGATTTTGACGAATTTATGGATGCGCAAGATATAGTGTTCTCGCCAGTAGACTTGGAGGAGATCGTTTCACCACGCCGCAGTCCCCCACTGCCCCCCAAGGATGCTACTACAGAGTCTTTGAATCAAAGGGAATACACAAATGATAACAGACAGTACTTGTCTCGGGATCCGAACACCGATCTGCTCGAATTCATCGATTCGCAAGATCTAGTCTTTTCACCAGTAGATTTAGAGGAGATAAATTCACCACGACGTACACCCCTGAAGCCTCTCCAAGAAGCTACATCGCACTCATTGGATCGCCGAGATTATATGCATGATATCAGACAGCCTCCCCCCGGGCAGAAGACGAAGCATAATCTCGACGAGTTCATGAGCACGCAAGATCTCATTCTATCCCCCGAAGACCTAGAGGAGATACACTCCTCGCCACACCGCCCACCACCACCTTCTCCTTCCGACCCGAAATCATCGTCTCTAAGCCGTCGGACAAACCACCCACCAATCCATCCTCCCGCTCACCCCAAACGCCGATTCTTCGAAGAGAAAGATGAGGACCTATTCCATGCCGCCATTCACGAAAGTATAGCTATAGCCGCTCACGCTCCAGCGTTAAAGTCCCAGTCCGACACGTTCTTGTCACCCAACCGGAACAAAAATCAGTCCGATTCAACAGATTACGGAGACTTTGACTTCGACTTACCAGGTCTGTTCAAGGATAAAGAAGATGAAGAGTTGGAAGCTGCTATTAGGGAAAGTAAGATTACGGCTGAGAGGGAGGCGAAGAGAGTTGCTGCTTTGGAACTTGTTGGGAGAGATGATTTGAAAGAACTGGAGAGGGATGTGTCGAATTCAGCAGACTATGGGGAGTTTGATTTATCTGGGCTTTTTGAAGAACGACATAAAGTCATCCCTCCCAACAACCAACCAGTGCAGCCGAAAGCGCAGCCGTCTATGAAACTAGGAGACGTTAAGACGGGCATGACTAATGCCAAACCGAAACCCCAACGTTTCTTCGAAGAGAAATACGAAGACCTAGTTCACGCCGCCATCCACGAAAGTAAGATGTCAGCAGCGACGAAAATCAGCATCGGGGGCAAGGAAGTAGTCAGCCCGACCAGGTTCTTCAAGGAGAAATATGAGGACCAGGTGCATGCTGCTATACAGGAGAGTAAAATGCTGGCGGCTAGAACGAGTGGAATTGAGAGCGGAGCAACCGAGATGGAGAAGCCGAAGCAGCTGTTCAAGAACAATCACGCAAATCAATTTCATGCTGCCAAACCTGAGGGGCAGACGTTGCCGGCTAAGCAGAATGGTGTGGCAATAGAGAAGCCGAAGAGGAAGATGAAGAGGATTCTTTCTACAGCGACGGATTACGGAGATGATGATTTTATGGACTGTGAGCTGGAGCTTGCGGGTTTGTGCTGACGACGGGATGAGGACTGGTGTTTTGGATGTTTTGGGGTTATGTGACCTGGGTAGATCCAGGTAGTAAAACTGCTGGATCTGCTCGGGCGGGTTGCTATTCGAGGAATGGATAAGGTTTTAGCAAGATGCATTGGCTAGCAGCATTATGGATTGCATGTTCAGGAAATGAGATATCAGGGTGCTGAGGATAATGGAGTAGGCAATGATACCCATAGTGTCTCGTAAGCAGTAAATAGATTGAATGTCGAACTAGTGTGTTTTTTTGTTATCGTTCCTTTCGGTCGGCATAGCTTTACATTAAGTGCGGCGATAGGACAGTATATGTTCATTTTCATCTTTTTTCCAGTGAATGTAAGATCTTAAAATCCGAAAGGGATCGGTCTCGGGGTATGCTAACTAAACTATCTAAAACAACAAATCAAAAACCAGTCATCCTGCATCTAGTATGTCTTCATGACAACACTATATACTTTTCTCTATTCCTCCATTTCAAGAAATACTAAATATTGTCGTTATATCATCAGTCAATCCAGCAAATTGCTTATCCTCGGGCGGCAGCCAGAAGTGTGGGATGTCCTTGAAGTAGCGAAGCGTTCTTCTCGGCGATGAATTTGACGGTAGCGACAACCTTGGCACGAGTCTCATCCTCGAGTTGCTCGGCTGGCTCACCGAGGACGGCTTCAAATACTGGGATGAGCTTTGGGGTGAGGGCAATGACATCTTGGTTCTGGTGTTGATCTGTAGTGATACATTAACATATGAAATCTTCCTTTGGAAATCTTGACTTTGGGCAACTTACACAATCCAGCGATGCAAGTGAAGATAGGCTCGTTCTCCTCATAATCCTCCTTCAATGGCAGGAGCTCAACGAGAACTGGCAAGATGTCGCCGATGGGGACCTTGTCTGGGTGGGCCATGATCATACGGGTAACACACCCGCAAGCGTTATCCAGAGTTCGGGCACGCTGAGTCTGGAGGAGAGGCTCAAGTTTACCCAAGATGGTGTTGTAGCTTGGGAGGTAAGTTGCAGAGTCTGTGGAGTGGAAGATCAGTAGTCCAAGAGCATATGCGGCGTTGGACTTCGTCTCTGGGTCCTCGTCTGTCAACTTGTGGACGAGAAGCTTGAGAAGAGGTGCGGTGAATGGAGTGACACCAGCGCCCATGTGTCTTGTGCATTCAGCGATAACACCGACAGCTGTTGAGCGCTCGTAGTTGGTCGTAGAAGAGGCAAACTTAGTGATTGGCTTCTGGTAGACCTTGAAGAGCTCGCCAAATTGAGTGCCGAGTGCCTTGGCCATGCCAATGATCACATCGAGAGCGGTGTCGATAACGAGCCAATCGTACTCTGAAGACTCCTCCTCATCCAAGTCATCATGATCATCTTCGTCACCCATGTCATTCTGGCATGGGTGCGACTTGGTGAGGATGGCGGCAACGGTGGAGGTCATTAGCTCGGTGAACTTGTCTTGGGTCATGATAGCTGGACCACAAAGCTTCAAGGTTGCGGAAACGTTACGGTTAATGTCGGTAACAACAGCCCTGTTCGACAGATTTGTCAGTATTTTGAAACACCCACAACAACTGAAGTGAGCTCTTTGGACGTCTGATCAGAATATAGATACGTGTTCGCAGCATTCGCAACTTGTGCGTCTGAGTGAGCTGGGTATAACGTCATGTGACTCATCATTTCAGATAGCAAAAGCACTGAGTAGGATTCTAGTAAAGCATGGAACATACCGGTCGACCTCATCCTCCCATACGGACATTGTGGCAGCAGTCACAACCTCTCCGAGCTTGAGAAGCTCTTCGGAAGGTTGCGACTTGAGAGGGAGACCTGGGGTCCACTTCTCGCCAGTGTGATCCTCCATCAAAGCCCAGAGGCATGCATATGCACGCCACAAAGTGCCAATAGCAGCCTTACGTACTCCTTCATATGAGTGCTCTACTAAGACGACAATGGTCTCAATGGCTTTCTCGAAGTATGGCATGAAGTTCTTGCGAGTGTTTGACAACACATCTCCTAATACCTCAATAGCGACTTCCTTCTCCAAGGCAACAGCAGTGACAGCTGTTAGATCATCCCAGTCCTCATCCTCGTCACCGTCATCTTCCATATTGTCGAGGTCATCGATCTCAACTTTGCTGGTATCTGGGGTAACAAGCTTGACCTTCTTTCCGGCGATGACAACTTCATCTCCGAGAATCTCCCTTGCCTCTTCGCCAATCTCGAAATCAAGATCAGACTCCTCCTGGTTAAGAGATGTCATCAAAGCTCCGACGACGCCTTCAAGGAATGGTGTGAACTCCTCCTTGTAGACCTTAGCCAAGGTACTCCACAGAATGTAGCTAGTTTCTCTCAGTCTTGGGTGACCGAGGTTCAATCCTTCTTCGCTCGCTTGCATCAAAGGTTGAACGTATTTCTGGAAAGCAACGGGGCCCACTGCCTCTGCCATACTTCCCATGGAATCGGTGACAATGCCTCGTAGATCAAGTTCCTCGGTACTGTCCTTGATAGTAACATACTTAGACATCGGCTCCATAGTACCCTCGAAGTATGGCAGGAAAGCATCCAAGGCAGAGCCAGCAACAGATCCAATTGCACCAGCAGCACTTGCTTTGACATTAAGATCCTCGTGGTTGAGTAACTGGACGAGACGTGGTACGAGTTCTGGGACATATGATGCAACGGTATCTTTGTCCACACCATCTGTGACAGAATCAAGAGCGCTGCAAGCACCCTTCAGAATCTCGAGATTCTTCTCATTTTCAGCTTCGCTAGATGCCTGACCACTTGCAGCGTCAAGATTCTTGAGCAATGCTGGAATGAGCTCAGCATGATGCTTGCACAGCTCCTCGGCAAGGTCATCGGCCAATCTGGCAACTCCGTTGAGAGCAGCACCTCTGACACCAATGACTGGGTCGTTGAGAAGCTTCAGGACTATTGGCATCAGGCCGTCCAGTTGAGTTGCAATGAAATCTGGGGCTCCTTCGACACACATGCCTAAAGACAGGATACCGGCTTGGCGATATTTTGGGTTCTCGCTATTGACATACTGCGGTAAAGCTTTTAGAAGTGGTACGATAACTTGGCGAGGAGGGAGACTGGTTGCGAGTAGGTCCAAAAGACCAAGCGCCGTCCTGTGAGGAGTAACTTCGTCGTCGTCTTCATCATCGTCAATCTCAGTAGCAATTTGCATGGCTTTGAGCGTAAGATTCTCTCCCATATCCTTAATACCCTGGATCTTCATCTTTCTGTATCTTGCACACTGCATCAAGAAAGACAAAGCCTGTGCCCGAGATTCGTCTTCGATATCCGTATCGACGCCCAAATCGATCATGAAAATCAGGAGATCCTTGAAGTGCTTGTTCAGCAATGCAGATTCGCATCCTAGAAGTGTCTGGAAGACCTCAAAAGCCTGCATGACGCGGTCGTCGTTCTTCTCATCGATGGCACCCTTCAATACAGCCACCATGGCAGGGAACATCTCTTGGAAGCGTGCAAGATTTTCCGGGTCCTCTTCAGGCTGAATCAACATCGCAACTCTGCTGAGACAGAGCAATGTATTGACGCGGACATCAGGGCTCTCTGGGTCTTTGATGGTGTTGGACAGCAGAGAGAATAGACCGGGGAATTTGTCCTCGAAGACATCTCCAGCAGTTTCGAGCAAAGAGAAGAGTGTGTAGATGCCGACTTCGCGATGACCAACTTTGTCGGATGTAGAGGCCTGAAATAGACTTTGGGGAAGCGAAGCCCATTCTCCATCTTCCAAATCAATAGCAGCAATGGCGGCGATAACACGGGCAGCGGAATGTCGAACAAGCGGCTTGGTCTCATTGAGAGTGGCCTCGAAAAGTCTTTCGCGGATCGCTGGCTTTTGGTTATCGGGGAGAGCCACCCAATGTTTTCCGATCAGACGAAGTGCTTCTACAGCGGCTTGTTGTCTGATTTCAGAAGCATCGTGGGAGGTGAGGATATGGAGAAGCCACAGGAGAGACTGAGGGTTTGGGTAGTATGTCTTTCGGAGTTCGGTGGTCGAGGCCTTGACGATTTCAGTATCGGCTGGAAACAATTAGTAGGTGGATGGCGGGGTCAAATGGGGGGGTTACTTACGGGTTTGAATGCCCTTCAAGAGCTCGAGGAATTTGTTTTGGTCCATGTTGATGTTGTATGTGCGATATGCAGCATACGAGGACTATTATTTGTGAAAGAAAGAATAGTCTTAGTCCTCAGGACATCAGTGTTGGTGAAAGAATAAACAGCCGTGGGAATTTGCAGTGGAGGGGCAACGCAAGAAAATTATAATTTTGGTGGATCGCAGCGGGGCCCGCTCCGCTGCCAGCAGGATTGAAGCACGGGCGCCGGCGAGGTGTCTGGTGTCTGTGATAGTCACGTGATACAGACATCAGACTTACTTTCGGGAAGTTCTTGGCTAGATATCTATCTTACCTACCTTCAGGTATCAAGCTTTTCATCATTCTACGTAGGTAAATTATCTACTACATGTCCCATGTTATTGCCAAATCAGCGAACTGACACGGTTCGGATCAAAGGCTTCAAGTTTCTATACCATTGGTATCCTTTCCGATAGCTCGATCGAACTCCACTACCTAGCACTATTGTAGAGCTTCTATTGGAGCAGACAAAGGGAAAGGGAAGCAATACAGCATGGAAGCCTTGCCTTCACTGCCCATCCTATCCTCAATCTAGCATGTATCCAGATCAGAAGCCTGAATCAACAAGTGCCGCAGGGCTGAGTGGCTTGCCCAGTCCAGGCTAGACCAATCCCGGGATTGACTGCTCGAGCTGAACAGGCTTCAGCTGAGACTTAACATTTCCAAGTAACACCATCGAATATATTCTGGGTTACCTGTCTATAACCCCACTTTGAATTTCGTAGTTTCGTCGCCTCAAAAAGATGGATTGATACGCCGGTTGTTACGACTCTCGGATATTCGTTTCTTCAAATATCACACTACGGCGTATTTGGGTGTTTTCTCGTTCTTTCAATCTTGCTATCTCAATCTCAACCTTACACTCAGAATGGTAATCTCCGACCCCACCTGGAAAGCCAAATCCAAAGCCGCATCTTCCTCATCCAACAGCTACGCCATCAAAAATTTATTCCCATCACAGTTTCAAGAACTACCCTCGGCCTCCTGTAACACCAAAATGGGTCCGGACACCTCCGCGCTGGAATGAGGCTGAATTATCCAAATGTAGCACGATTTCAACAAGGAACGATATAGACAAGAAATATGAAGATCCCGAAAAGGTCACAGACGAATCGAAGTCATATCGGAGAAACGTAATTAGCAGACAGACGCGGACATGTGAGCATAAAGTCAACTGTGACCTTACAGATCAAACGTGTTGTGCTTGCCTAAATCGAAGAACAATTCAAAAAAGCTATGTCATCTACAAAGATGGGAGAGGAATGGCTGCTGAAGGAACGAGATGGGGAGACTATCGCCCTAAATGCAGAGGTTTGTCTTATACTATCCTTGCGGCACCGATTCTCATATCCTTCATTACACTTCCCACATTTAATCTCAAACTGAACGAGCTGTCTGCTGGTTGTACTAGAATCTTCATCTCGGGTTTCCCTCTTCCTCGATCTGTCGCTCTCGTGTCCCAGAATAATGCACCAGTATACTGGGCACGCAGATATGGAAATGGCATTCCCGATCCAGCATCACCGAGCAGGCCAGCAGCACACTCCAGCTCGAAGAAAGAAGCGCCAATTTCAGACTCAGGAAATCCTAACTCTAGTCTCAAATCCTACCAGCGATCAGACCCTTAGGGGGATGTCGAGCTACCACCACCGCCATATTCTGCTTCTCCTTCAGGTCTGTCGGATGATTGGGAGATTTGCCAAGGTACAAGAAGGAAGGAGAGGATTACGGTGATGGAAGGTAAGCAAATTTTTGCGAGGATGAGGTGGTCTGGAACTGTAAGCTGCGCCAATTGGAGGAAAATATGACATTGGAATGTGAGAGCGGCCGGGCTACAGGTTGCGTCATGACATGCTAGACTTCGAGCGATTCCTTGTCAATTTGTTAAGATAGTTCCCACCGAAGGACATAATTTCTACTCGATAAATACCCTTTGCTGCGACTTCCTCGATGTTGGTCCCCACTTGCCGACAGCCAACCGAGACCAAGAACGAACCCAAAACGTACTACTCGCAGTGAGCGTCACGAGAATGTCTTATACCTTCCTTCTAGGAAGCAAACTTTAAAGTCATAGAACTCAACTTGAGCAACAGATTGAGACTTATAGACCAGAGGAAGACATTTGATCGCTTTACCGAACACGAGTTGAATGAAAGCGAGCCTCAAAGCCATCACGCCATTCGGGTCGTACCGCAGAGTCAATCAGAATGTCTAGCTCATTTCAACACACATACACACACACACACACACTCTCTCTCTCTCTCTCTCT
>JACBAH010007297.1:0-25979 GCA_014282315.1 Neospermospora avenae | reverse complement strand
CTCTATAGTTCTATAAATTGAATAAATCTTTACAATAACAACTATTATATATCAATAAGTTCTGATTGACCTTTATAGACCTAATCTCGTGTAGTTAGAGTTATAAGAATAGAATTATTATAAAAATAGCCCGCGAGGAGGCTAGGGTTACCTAGCTACCCGTAAAGTGACATATCAGACCTAGAAATTTTCGGAAGTAAAAGGGGCGACGACTAGAACAGGGGGATCACAGCAAAAAGAACAAGATCCTCTTATTACTAGTAAAGAACTTGATATATAAAGGTATTCCGTGCTTTCAAATCAAAATCTAAGAATCCCGATCCCGGATGGACTTTTTGATTAATTCTTGACACTTAGATAAATCAACAAACTATTTACTTCCTATTATTAGTATTCGAGGTTTCAAGTGCTTCTAATTAGTAGTCTTTTCAAAAAGTTCAAGTGTTTAAAAAAACAGATCATATGAGGCTTATCGCCCGACTGGAGTCGCCCATTTGTACTCGACAAAAATATACCCCAATCGGAGGTAAAACGACCTCCCCTTGGCCAATCGGAAAAATCGTTGAATCGGAGGTAACAGATAGAGCTTCATATGGTATCTAACTCTCCACAGAAGTAACGCAAAGTAGGCAATTGATATCTGCAGACTTTTGTATAGATGGCAAGAGTATAAGGAGTCGGCGAACGGTTGCTTGCAACAGTTATTGGTCTAAGAAAGAACCAGTGATAATTTCGCAACTTTTCAACTCTCTCACTTCGCTGGAAAGATGTTTGATAACCTTCTTTTGTGAAACTTTTCGAGTCCGTCTCAAAATGTATTATCGCATGAAATAATGAGAGCCTTGGTATGTCCCAGAGCATTCTTTGTATAGTGAACTCGATCTGCTCAGTGAAGAAGTTTTGAAATTTGTGTCCTTGGCCTAATGCCGTTGAAGCATCTGACGTGCATGTCCCAGTCCGTCACCATAGTCAATGTGCTTTCGCTCGGCATAGATCTTGCCTCGAACAAAATGCCCACTACTAGGCTCTGTGCAAAGCAGCTCGCCGTAAATGTATCTAGGTCTGGTAGCAACAGCATGCTGTATCTCGTAAGAACCTCTTCTCACCCAGCATCATCATCAAAAACACAATCTAGTAAGGCGTGACAGGAGGTACATAACCGACTGGCGCCTTATGTGCAGCATTTACCCCCGTATTTCTCGGTGCCCTCGTTCCAAGCTCAACATCTGTCTCATTCCCGCTCCCGACTGCTGTCTCTTCGGCGAGTTCACGTCTTCTTTTCGCCTCCTCGTACTCCCTTCTGTCTGACGCATCACCTCGTGCCCACGTACGAGGAAACCACCAACATGTGAATGCAAACGCGACTACACATATGGAAGCAAGAACTGCAATTGGTACTACAACCTATGTTGTATCAGTCCATAAAATCGACGTTCCAAGGCTTTCTAAGTCGTATGCGACGAGAAATGCGCTAGAGAGACACTTACAGCATTGTTCACCATTTTTTGCTAGAAGAAGTGCGTCTTTCGGACCTTCCCAGATGGGCTTCGCGGAATGCGCCAGTACACAGTACCAAGAATCGTAAAATAAGTGGGAGTTTTTATAGTGTATTACAGAGTGTTCAGCAGAGTTGTGACAAGCCTGTCGATTCGAATAAGCAAGATAGTTTAGCTCACCAAAGCTCTGTAAATCATCGAGGAAGATGCTGCTTTTGATGTGGGGAAAAATCCGGGGTAGCATTGAGATATGAGGAATGAAGTATGGGGTGGTCTGCCTAGTCTGCCGCCAACGGCAGTAAGCATCCGTGTACTACACCGGATTGATTCATATAATACGACTTCCACGACTAAGGCTTTGGGATTCGGCCCTTTCCTAGCCTAGGCCTAGACAGACGTCAACCCCGCAGGCTATAAAGCCATTTTAGTTAGCTTTTTAAAGGTATTGATGACAGCCTTATCGCTAGCTCAGAAAGTTGACATGAGATAATTTTTAGAGCTGGGGCAGACTTCGTAGTGAGACAAATAATGGTAAGTGGCTGTGTTCTGATTGAGGGTGGTCAAGTTCGTCTCCAATATAGCGGGATGTGATCGTTCAGTCAACGTCAATACTTTGTCACAGAACTTTACTAAGCTGACAACCACGTTCGCGGCCTAAAGATCTGTAGAAAAGGAATTTCAGATGTTTCTGAATGCTCACGGGACATGGACTAGGACTACGATCAAGTCCCATCGGTCGCTACACGTCAGTTTCGTTGTCTTTCCACCATGCATAAGGTGGTACAAGCATCACGGGTTTGATCTCACAAGTAAAAGGTTCAGAACTTGACACAGAGTAGCAGGAAATAGGCAAAGTTAGATGAGGTTGTAGTTCATTGGGACATGAATTCCGAAATCAATACAACATCTCAACCCAAAGTCGGGCAAGCTCGTGCTCAAGACACGGGGAGTTCTTCTCAACCGCGTCTGATGATCTATACGTCGACAGCCACGTGGACTTACTGATCTTATGGTGGAACAATTGCTCTCAACAGACAAACAAATCTTATATTTCCCAACCACAGAGCACTAACCCCAAGGATAAAACATCGCCTTCTTACCACCCAGCGTGAGGATTCTCTCACCACTGTGTGACATATGTCTTCGACCTCATTATGAGTTGTGCATGTTCAACCTTGCGCTCAGAATGATAAAATCCGTGATTCCTCTCTCGCGAATAGCATCGGAATTTCCGACATTGATATCACTGTCTTTGTTGACGGAGCCTGCAGGACGACGATGCTGGAATAGCTGCGGCTCGATAGAATAGCATTTCATGTTCAAATATCCATCTCGACATAAAAATGCCATGCCGTTATCGATAGCAAGATTATCCCCCGCTTTGACACCAAGTGCCATGAGGATTTTTTGTGCACCACGGTACGATACTGTGTAGCCGAATGTACACACTGGTGCTCCAGCCTTGTGAATTATGCGATTTTTCTCTGGTAAGTCCTTCAAGACTTTTAACCAAGCTAGTGAGCCTTGGGAGCGACAGTCTCATCATTTTCAATCACGTATTGTCGATCGTCATCTGTGGGAAGAGTATCGCCACAGTGACCTGGCCAGACAATATCCCAATCGCCGCCGTATGGTGAGTGTGGAACGTCAGACGGGCGGACACCAGAGAGTAAGCGGACACCTTTTGCGAATTCTGTAAGTTGCGATAGCAGACGAATATCCGACTTAGAACATTTAGTATCTTAAAGATTCAATGTCGCAGGTGGGTCCAGTATCAACAAACGAAGTTTGATTCTGATCCGAGATCACTGAGACATCGAAGGTGGAAAGTTTACATACGTCAGTATCATCCTCCATGATGAACATGGTTGCTATATCTTTCTCAAGCATGCTATCGGATCATCAGTAAATGGCCCGACTTGTCTCTAGATATGACTATCACCTACCTGCGGATTGCGTTCACTACATGAAGTTAGCGCTGAATCCAACAAAAATCCGATCCAAAGCATGTCGCTCCTGAAAGGTGTCTTCGGATCTTGATCTCAGACCATTGATTCACACATGGAAACTAATACATACAATGGCTGCGCCAAGTTCCGAGAGCGCCATCTCTCAGTTTGAGACCCTACCAAAGATTGTCAGAAAGTCACAACTCACAACTCACAACTCACAACTCACAACTCACAACTCACAACTCACAACTCACAACTCACAACTCACAACAAAATTTCTTCTATACATACAGGCGGTCGAGCCTTCCACAACACTTGACCGCCTTTTAACCCATAAAAATTCTACCTCGAAGCCTGTCAAAGACGCCGACAGAACGAATTAGTCACGTTTATCCGAACGCTCTGGTAGACCAACGACAAGGATCTTCTGGAACTAGATTTTCGTGATCAGTAAGTATGTTATTGATAGATTAGAGTTTATCTTACGCCAAGTGTTCGGTTACTTGCCCGACCAACTTCTGATGTCGTGTCAATATGGTTACCTGCCGAGGCGGATCTGAAATTGCTCGTTTTAGTAGAAATTGGCTTGCTCGAAAAGGCCCAGTTCGAAGGAGATGAGTCTGCTGGCCCGTGGTCACGCAGAGATATGAGCAAGAACACACTTGCGACTACACAGCCAAGGATCAGGTAAGGAGAGGACTTGAGTGCCATCATCGTCTTCCTTGCCGTACGTCAAAGAGCTACCTTTTCGTAGGATATTTGAAGGGGAACTATGGTAGAATGTATGAAATTAGGAAAAATGGACGGGAGATAGCGCCTCATTGACGGATTTGGCCAGGGGTCAGTGCTATTTCGAATCGCAAGGTTGCAGCATCGGGTCTCGGGCTGAATGTCCTGTCAGCGCCACCAATCTCTTCTCTGCTTGATTGAGCTCAATATTTACAGCTTAGCGCCGTTCCGGTAGAATGGGTATTTGGTTGCTAAGCGAGGTAAATGAATATTTTCGTCCGATCGCGGGTGAGCTGTTTCACTTATCGAGCCCGAAGCATTTCGTGACCGGTGAGTACGACTTTCTCCCTTTCAACTTGATAGATATCGAAGGCATAGCACTTTATTATATTAGATACTCTTAAGACTTTCGTGACAAAAGAGACATGAAGCTACTTCGGGACTTTCAATATCTACTTGTCAGTTGGTTACGAACTGGACCAGCCCCGTGTTGGTCCACATGAGAAACCAACAATTCAGCTCATACGAGTGGCATGATCTGAGGTTTATTCGAATCGTTGGCTTGCTGTTACCAGAACCGAATCTTCTGTTTCTCGCTAGGTCGTGAGTCCATTGCCTGTTCCTGGAAGACGGTTCGTCGACGAAAAATGTCCCAGCTTTAGATCTTTGAGAATCCATCCAAGTCGTTCAAAGCAAGCGTTCCGTTCAACATAACATGGAATTCAGGCACGTTTGGTCCGAATACCAAAGGGAACTTCTCTCTGAGTCTGTGGCTTGAGACAGGAGTTTGCAAGCAATGCGGTCGTCAAAGACAATCTGCCACAATTATTGACGCGGACGCTTCCTGAAATCTCCTGATAGACATATCGCTAATGTAAAGTAGACGACCAAGGTGTATTTGGCAGCTTCCTTTTGTGGATGCCAACTTCAGAAGTGTCAACGTCGACGTGCCACAGGCTGAAAATGATCATTTGGCATGGGAGGAAACCAACAATAATCCAAGATTGAGCCCTTTCACCAAAAAAACACAAGGGCTTCTCTCGAGGCTTTGACGTTGAGCGTCTGATTAATTATTCGTCGTCGTCAACGTTGCCAGCGTCGCCCACAATCAGTGCCCTGTCCTCTTCCACAAATTCCATCTCTTCTTCCTCAACTCCAACTCCCGTTGTAAGCTTGCCAGCATTAACAACAGACTTAGTAAATACCTCGAAATCTAGGCTTCCAATAGTCCTCAGGCTGAGCATCTGTCTTGGATTGCTCTTGTTGGTCGGCATCGGTTCTGCCATTTGGGGTGTTACTGGAGCAGAGCGTGGAGGAGTCAAATCGAGCTTCGAATAAGCGGAATAGTGCGGGATTGGGGAGCGTAGTGGTCCTTGAGGCGGAACTAGCTGGCGTGATTGTGTTCGCAGAGTGGAGTTTTTGGAGTGTAGTCGATGGTCTGGCTGTCATGTGCGAGGGCTGAGGTCTGTGGTTTATTTCTACTGTGATGTAATAGCGTCAGTTTCAATGCTCCTGATACACGTCTTTGATCACTAACATGAAGCCAAGCTTTCACAAGTCAGTTTGAAGATCATCTTGGTTCCAAGTTTGAGATTTTTATTCGTCAAGATAAATCGCCTCGGAAACCCAATTTTTTTGCGCCAGAGTAACTCGCCATCACTGCCACGCACAAGTCATTGAATTCTACGTATACATTTTGGTCGGGCGAGATTATGAGTAGATGCTTTCAAGGTGAGCTCCTTGGTCATCCAACGATGTATAGCCCCAAATTATGGATTAATCACACCACTTTAATTTTTAAAGTCTCCAAATCACCGTCTGACTTCACTTCATAACTTATAAATGTCGCGAACTTGTTGTAATCCTTGGAATATACTCATACACGTCAAAGTCAAGAAATTAGTTACAGGGCTCCATTCCGTACTACACCGAACATGGATCTGCCTGAATTCGTTCTTACTCACTTAAAATCCAACAATTCCAATAATGGCGCTGTCATAGATCTGCTTTCTACTGCAAGCTTCAATCCATTGGGTTATTGATCAAGGAATACTGTTCTGTATGCTAGCAATATTTAGTACTTTCTATGAGAAGTTATCTGCTGGTTGATGACTTGCTTATTATTGAGTCAAGCCACCTTTTCTTATGAAGTCACAATCGAGGCAAGTCGATTTCGTCTCCGATAAAGCTTTAGCTCATTCCTTAACCTAATGGCATATAATACTTAGAGAATTTGATCTGCACAAGGTTCATAGTCCTGAGAATATTGTAATACTTTACCTGAAGAATGATTCCAATTCAGGGAAGTATAAAAGAACTCTACCTAAGCAATCGTCTTAACTCACGAATTTCACATGGGACTTCACGAGAGAATATGATTTAAGAGGGTTACATAAAGTCTCGAAACCGATCTTAGACTCTAGTAGGAATATTATATGAGTCAAGGAGGTAGGATTTCAACGAGCTGACGCTGACTCTCCCAGGCAAGGCGCAGCTGGCCCCAGCAAGCTAGAGCTCATGCTATGCTCTGCGAAAATAATACGTCAATATTGAGAGATTATTTAAGCACATTGACTGGAATACCACAAAAAACTAAGCGGTGGTTGGAAGATATTTGGATAAACAAGCTGCATAGCATTTGATCAAGAAGCTATCTAGAAGACTACCTAGAAGACCAACTTAGACCTTATCTTGGGAAGACTTGAATTCGGTCAAACGCAGACACATATTCAATTCCACAATTTCGATCCCAGCCGCAGCATTGCACTCGCCTCAGTTGGCTACTCTTCCTCCCTCATCATGGAACCAAGTATTGTTAGACAAGGTGCAGGAGGCTACGGAGTTGATGTACAGTCCTGAGAAGTCCCAGAGAACGACGACCCACCCTGGGTAACGGAGGAGTTAGTGATGGCTATAACGGGAATATCTGGAGCAGAGGGCAAGAAATGTCTCAAATCTATCTTGAGACATCCAGAAGAGGAAAAGTTGGTAGCTTACAGTATTTGGCCATGTATGGGTACGATACGAGGAAGCTCTTGACGGACTTGTACTTGTAGTACATGTAGTGCAGCAGAAGAGCGAGAGTTGGGACCGGATAGTAGGTCAAAGAGACTAGCCAGGCTACCAGGTGGACCAGAAGGAGGGGAGTCTTGAGGAGACGCTCGATGGTCTTGAAGACGATGAGGGGATGCCTGCCATTGAAACGTCAGTCAAATGATAGGAGCGACGAAACGTGGAAGCAGATTTACTTACTTCCACATCTGCGGAACCTCATAGAGAGTTCGGAGGTAAGATTGGATCGTACCTGGTTGATGATGTCAGTTCTGCTGTCTGAAAATCCGGAGTTAGGTACATACTGCGCTCCCATCGAAGAACCTGGTCATGGAAGGCCGCAGTTCGCTTGACGGTACGGAAGACGACAGTCTCATCACAACGTTGAGTTGCGAGGATCATGTCATTCTTCAGAATGAAACGCGAAAGCCAAGTATCCTCTCCAACATCGAGCCTGACACCTCCCCAAGTATCGTTCAGGTATCCTTTACGACAGGCCTTATGCTTCAAGATCTTCGCCCGGTAGACGCAAGTTGTTCCAGGCAAGATCCATCGCCAACGAGCAGCAACATCCACTGTTCAAATTTTAGCAAGGCTTTCCGATTGTGATATGTCAATCATCAGAGCGATCAGAGAGACTTCGATACTGCAAGAAGATTTGAAGGGGAATTGAGAAGATCAACTCACCCATCAGACCTCCACTATCGCGGTCAGCCATTCTGGCAGCTGCAACCTCCCACTTGGTGATCTTGTCGACGTCTTGACGATCCTCGGGAATGTAGACGGCAATTTGGGGTCCAGCAGCGCCGACCTTTATGATACAACTTTAGCAAAGTCAAGTGAATGTGGATATCCAAAGGCATAAAGCCTTTATTTGGTAGCACGTCTTACCTTAGGGTCGTCAAAGCAAGGCAACATATTAGCCAGGTAGGTCTTGGGCCAGAGGATGTGGTTGTCAGTGGTAGCGATGATCTTGCCCATGACGTGGCCAACTCCCGTCATCAATTGAACCCTAGCTCCTTCCTCTACATGACAGTAGTCAGTATCGATCTTCGAAAATTAGGATGGAGATTAGACATATAGGAGGATATCACGACGCGTTCGAAAGACGAGCAGACATGCTCGTTGAACAACGTACCGGACTCGACGACCTTGATGATATAACATCTGAGATCTGGTCTCTCTGTGTTGACCTCAGTGACGATCTTATCGACTTCTGGCATATTATCGCGGGTAGTGCTGATAATTATTTCCATGGGATGATTTTCCAACCAGCTAATCATGCATTGCTTGAAGATAGCAGGTGGCTTGAGCGTACGGCAGACGATTGAAACAGACTTGGAGTCGAGCGTGTTTAGACCGCGGACAGCTGGTTTATATCTCGCAGAGTACTTCTTGTTGAATTTATGCTCTACTATACCCCAAGTCCTGTGTCAATTAGCCTTCGACAATTCTATCTGCATAGTGTGCCAGAGGGGCCAAGTATACTCACAGCATAAATGCAAGGATAATTGGTGCTGCCAAAGAATTTTGTTCAACAACGACGGCGAGAGGCTCGAAGAGATCCCTAGATTCAAATGTAGACATGGCTGCGGTAGTCTAGACAAAGAGCTCGAGTGGTTGTACAGAAAGCGCTGAATCGCAAGTGTGCTGAGTACAGCTTTCGAGTTGTTGAGGAAAGGAAGAAATCAAACGAGAGAACTTTCCCTGCCTAAATACTTCCTGTTGACGCGACTTCGAAAGGTGAGCGTGCATGGGTCGTGGACAAGGAGCTCGCTTAGCATTCACTGCGGCCTTGAAAACCACGACGGCGAGCTATTGATGTCGGCAGGGCAACTGTGTTTAGGTGAAAGAATATTAATAAGTTTGAGTATTATTGTCCTACAGCTGACGATGTTTGATTGAACTAGCAGGTATATCGTATATAAGAAAGGTACGGATGTCCAAGGAAATGTAAACAAACCGAAGCTAGGCATATCCATCCCCAGGAGGCGATACAGCCAGACACAATTTAAGGAATTCACTTGATGTCAAAGTCCTGGAAACGTCATAAGATCTCAGCTCAAGCCATTTAATCAAATCACCTAATTCTTTGATGGCCCTGAGTAAAACCATAATTTACGCTGTGATTTGAGTACCACCATACTTGCAAATCGCTTTGCGTATACTGAATCTGCGCAGCCTTAGAAATAACTGTACTCGCCGCAGCGTGAACTTGAATCTCACAAATTGTCACTCAGCTTTCATCCCCTCGCATATCCTCTCGCGTTCTCCTCGGCAATGTATCTTCTCTCAACCCATGTCCTATAGATATCGTGCTCTGTTGTCCAACCTGCCGACTCCCTCCCAACACCTCCTCCTTACGCCGCTGCCTCTCCAAATCCTCCTTTTCTTCTTTTTCTCTACACTGTTTCTCGAGTACCCTCCTCAGCATCTCTGTTTTCACGATTTCTTCATCATTCCTCCTCCTATCCTCTTTCGTCGACACGAATTGTCTTAAGACAGAGCCTCTCATCGAAAGTTCCGTGTCATAATCATCTACCCCCTCATATGCCCGCATAATCCCCCCTGACTCCCAGTCCATCGCAGGCTCTTCCTCTCCGGGATCTCTCGCCGCTTGACATTCAGCCGGGAACTGTGCCCTGAAGTCCCTCGATTCATATTCCGAGAAGTGTGCTGCCCATCTAGGATCATAGGGCGTGAGACAGCGCCCGAAATCACGCCAGACTGTCACTGCGGCACTGTACACGTTGGAAGTCAGTACATGTATTTTGTATTTGAGGACTTGGAAGACAAATTTCAGGAACTTCTTGAGATATTGAAAAGAAGGAAAGATGAGCATCTTATTTGACGTACCAGAATGCCTGCGGCTCAACAGGATGATTTCCGTCAGACGACCAATCCGCAGGAATATCTTTCACAATATCGATTCGGTATTCCAAAGCGCACTTTGTGCATTGTCGAATCTTGGTCGATTCTTCCATCTGTGCGAAGTCGAATGTATACCTTTTGGGGTCTGAGATCAAATGGCGACACATCCAGGACATGAAGTCTCCGCTATCGTATATTGGTGCATCATCACCACTCAAGAAGTCCCTGATGAGTTCCTTGGTCTGTGGATAAAGATTATGTACGTATATCCATGACTGAGTCCGGACCAAAAGACGGTCGTCAGCTATCCAGCTCTCGGAATTCACTGCAATGTTCGCAGTCTTTCCACAAGTTCCTGTAACGCAATCGAGAGACTTAATCCAGGGTCTTGGATCTTCGCCTTGGCGATACATTTTCATCGCCATGTAGGCTTGTGAGAAGCGGATAGGGGAGAGAAGAGGTTGGTTGTGTGCCTCTCCCCAGCTGACGATATAAGCGGTTGGCCCGTACTTTCTGTTCATGTCGTCGACTTTGTTGATGCCCATCTTGTGAATGTCGGCTATGGGACATCTGACTGGTCGACGGATAGTTCCCTGGTATCGACAGAACAAATAGTCCTTCATTTGGCTATCGTAATACTCGAGGAGGGCTCTTTGATGGAGAAGCTTTTCTCCAGCAGCAATATCATCGTCATCGGTCTGTTGGACTTCAACCTCCGTGTCGCCATCACTTGTCGTTCCCTCAGTCATATCTTCCCAAGACTCTTCATCAATGCTTGCAGACTCAGCATATTCCAAGGCATCTTCGGCTTTACTAAAAATCTCGCTCCCACAGCTCTTACCACCCTGCTCTTCATCATTTGATTCCCCACTTGCATTACCACCTGCATCGTCTTCCTCCACCTGCTCCTCGTCCTTGTCCTTGTCCGTTTTCTCTTCCTCTTCCTCCCCGTGTCCCTCGTCCTTTCCCTCGTTCCCGTCCTTCTCATCCACCCTCCAATCCTCATGTATCTTCCTCGATAACCCCCTCGCCATATCCCTGACCTGACACGGGAGATGTTCAACAACAACCTCCAAATCCTCCCTCCCCAATTCAATAAAAGCATCTAGCAACTTTTCCTGTTGCAACATATGAAACGTACAAGATCTCAACTCCCTTTCATCCTCCCACCACTCTGGCTGGTCGAAATACTGCCTCTGGTATTCGATCAACTCTTGCTGGGTGCGGTTTGAATCTACGACTGAAGGGTGCCATGATACGCTCTTCTTAAGCTTAGGCTGAGGCTGGGGTTGAAGGAAAGGTGTAGTCTGAGAAGCATCTGGGAGTAAGCTTGGAGACATGCTCTCAACATCGTGTTTGTCCTCGTCAACTTGCTGCGCTTCAATCTTCAACTTCCCAAATGCAAAATGTCGCATCTTCGGGCCCTTGCAGGTACCCTTTCCTGACAAGCGGCAAGCAATATGGCTGCAGGATGAAGATTTCCTGACCTCACTCACACTACCCTGGAGCGTGCTTGAGCGGCGTTTTCGTGCTTGGGGAGGATTGATAGCGATGTATCTAGGTACTTTGTTCGGACTTGCGTTTGCGGCGAGTGTTTCGGTGGATAGTTTGCGTTTGACTGTGGCAGCTACGGGTGCTTCGTCTATTATGTCGGAATTCATGTTTGTTACACAAATCGCTAGCTAGCGGTACTGGCTTTAAGATAAGTGTGCGGTTATACCGATAGGTAATTTGCGATGGGTAGGTTTGTTCTGTGTGATTTGAGATGTGTGGCAGGAGTTGTAGCAATCAGGCTGACACGTCATGAAAACACCACAAACAGATTCAGAGCTAAGGAAGAAATTCAATTTTCTAATTATGATTAAATCAAACGTGGCTATGAAAACGATGCGATTAGCTGAGCGGTCCAGTACCTATGGTGTGTCTAGATGTGGATAAAAACTAGCTGAAGTATAGTACGCTTGTTGTCAACCGTCGCGGAAATCAAGTCACAAAAACCATCATATGACGAGTATATTACCAGAACTAGTAACGCATATAGTCGAAGTTTATTTGTAGTTGTTTGACCCCCTCCACATTCCCAGGCAAGAATAAATAAGTAGGATTGTGATTATGTTTCTTTCCATTGGCCAAAGTGGACCTTGCCAGCCGCTGATGAGCTAATCCAGAATGCAGAACGAAATGTTTTGTTGCACATCGCTCCTTAATCAGCCAGGATCAGGCGTAGGACAAAACATTGAAGCATGTAATTACTGAGGCAAGAACCTCCACACAAGAAATTACAGCTCGGGAGTTTCCCAATTGAAAAAAGGAATAGCACGAAGAAGCAGCAACCCGCAATCGCAACAAAAAATGTAGAAGAATTTATAGCCCACCAACTCACAACCACAAACGGCCCTGAGGATATCTGTGGTCTAGGAAGAAGGGGGAGTAGTATCCGCCGCAACAGCCTCCACACTTCCTAGCCTTAGCATTGATGCAGGTACAGCTTGTTGCCTCCGTTAATCTCAATGCTCCGAAGAATTGAGATGGAGTTTGATATCTCGCATGGAATACAGAGTTTCAAGGAATGGTCTCGCCTTGTACTCCACCTGGCCTCGCGAGTGTGTGTGTGTGCAATAGACAAATGAAATGGGTAAGTGAAGGGGTGTAGAAATAGGAAACAACATGCATCTTACCACAAATTAACTGTTTGCTGGAACGAAGGAGTGGACGCATCATCTCTTTGGGTATCATTGTACACGTAAATCGTCTCTGGCTACATCCGCTAGTATCGTGACTAGAAGATTTTCCGTTTTGCTACCCCATCGTCCAAATTTGCCAACGCCTGATCGATGCCTGTAATGTCTAGTTCTTCCCCATTGATGCTCTTTTCGACCAATGCAAGTCGACTGGCTGACTTCTCGCCAGGTCGCTCTCGAGTTGACTTTCCAGAAACGAGAAGTGTAAATCTGTGCTCAGCTAGAATCAAAATTTCTGAAGATAGACTCGTTGAACTTGGTGCGGTCCTCGCCATCTGCTCAATGGCCGAACAGCGCTCGCCTTGAAGATCGATGTTCTCGAGCTTGATCATGCGCGATCCCGATGGAGCGTTGAAAAGACTTCCAGACCCAGTCTTTTGGACATTTGCTGCCCAGTACTTCGCAAGATTAGGAATGACCGCGTATGTGTCTCCTAGCCAGAACAAGACTGATTCCTCTGATGGCATAGTTGGTGAGGAGGAACGCACTTCCAACACCGAAATCTGGCCTCGGACCCTGCTATCAAACCCTCGGCCCCTAAATGGGTCCGCAGCTTTCCGGCTGCCTGGCGTCATTGGTGCAAACCTCGAACTGGTGATTTGTGGAGGTCCAGAAGTTCGGATCTTGTTGGTACCATCAATGTATCCAGTCAAACTATATTCTGATATCGATCCTCCCTTGATGCCTTGGCGACCGAGTATTCCCTGTGGTGCATTTGGACCAACACCCTCGATGTCCCATATAGCCCATTCTCCATCATTGAGTAGTACAACAACAGCGCGGCCACCAGATACCCATTGCGCATCAACCACTACTTTACGACCGAATCCTGTATGAGCTCCTAGCTGCTGTGGTGCCTGAGAAGTGTTCTTCGCCGCAGGGAAGCCAGCGTAAAGGGATAGTAGCCAGGCTCCATGCTCCAAGGATGCCGTCTCTGTGAGCTCTTCGTTCGATTTGACCACCGCCGAATAATCATAGATACGACATATTCCAACACTTTCAGCAACTAAGAGATGACTCGTATATTGCTTAGAAAGTGATGGATTGAACGAGACAGATTTAGCGGGCGCGTCTAGGGAGACTCTTTGGAATGGCTCCACTTGGTTCTGGGAGGATTTTACAGGTACTCTCCAAAGAAGTAACAGCCCGGTAATTTCTCTAGAATGCGAAGCAACAACGATTTCTGGATCTGCGAATTCCTTCAACTCTATTCTTGCTCCACCCAAGTCCATAGTGATAGACACCCCATCCGACGGCTTTTGATGTCCATGCAAAACTGTGACAGTCTCTCCCCAAGTACCTTTCCCAGCATTGGCAAGTGTAAAATCGCTTCGAAGTTCGGGTCTTGCTTTGCTAGCGGGAGACGGCGGTGTCAACGGGAGTGTGACCAGTCGAACAGAGTTATCAGCGCAAGATGCAGCAAAGATGATCTTATGCTTTACGGAATCCACACCTCGATATGAGGGGCCGTCTACTTTCAAGATAGTCGAAGGTAAAAGTGCAAGGTCAAGGACATCCGTTCCGAACCACAAGTCGAGCTCTTGAAGGATACCTGGATATGGGTGATAAGGATTTAGCTCTTCGTCGTCGTCCTCGAATTCGGGCTTATCCTCAAAAGCAGGTTTCTTTGCAGAGTCGCCATCCTCATCGGAGTCGAGAGATACGACAGCAGTATTCGTAGATCCATTCGTCTTGTAGTGGGCAGCAGAGGCCGATTGTTGTGATTTGAATCTTCTCCCTCCTTTCCAGACAATCTTCACACCGTTATCATGACCATAGAGAATCACGCTGGAGCCATTCGAAGACAGAATTGGATATGCTTTCGCCGTGTAGACTCGGTGTGGTAGCTCGTAGCTGTGCGAATGTCAGTTTATGAATGACCCAGAGCTCAAGAAGCATACCTCAACTGGGTGTGCTGTGAGCTTTTAAGAACTCTCGGCTTGATGAATGATTCTGCCATCACGGACAGCTGCACAATCGTAAGTGGTTTTAGATCATACAGAGCCTCCGAACATTTCAATCAGCCGATGCGGTTGGATTTGTTTGTGCTTGATGCTGGTTACCTGGGATATGAGAGCTGTATCAACCTCAGTCGCGCTGCGTTCAAAAGTCGCGCGCAAATGACCCGGCTTGGCATTCGAAGCCACCCGAACCGACGAAGCTGATCCCGGCTCAGCATGCGCCGGCCGGCAAAGCAAAGGCGATCAAGGCGAACATTGACTTTCGCCTCTAGCTGCTAGTTTGAACGACAACAAGAGAATCAGACGAGAAACACGTGTAACTCCAATTGCCAGCTTTACCGTGCCCTCTTCATGCGATGAAAACTTGAGGTAGGTATCTATACGGCGTCGTACAGCTAACCGATGGCTATATGGTGGCATCGGAGCAGGAGCTCCATGCGATTCGATGTTGAAGATCACGACTTCGGCCACGGCCAAAAGTGTGCATCGGGCAGACGGTTATGACGGCACAACTGCGCCTTTTCGCAAGCCTCAACTGGAAAAGGAAGGGCATCAAATGCCCATGCTTGTTTGTTCTCAAGCCCATCCACACCGCCAGTATTTGCTGCACGGGGAGTATTCGTTTCGTAGCTTAATCGGATGGTTGGACTTGTTGGCAACCACAATATCAACTTCGAAGGTTGGGGAGTTAGGGGAGTGTCGAAATGGTATTTACCAGGGAGCTCATCTTCAAGCCCAGATCTTCCTGCATGGTGCCTGTCCACCTGGGTATTCCCGTCTTCCTGTCAACCTGCCATCTCAAACTGCCAAGGGACGGCGTCTGGTAGGTAAGGTAGGCTTGGTAGGGGACTTGTGTGTGGTGTTGAGACGGAATGCGATCCGCCGCTAGGCACACTTACAGGGTAGCTCTACAGTAGCTGTTCTCGCTCATGGGTGATCATGGTGATGTGATGGGTGCGAGGTGGATTTGTCAGTTTTGTTTTCGTACTATCTCTGCTCCACTATCCCCACTGTTGCTTTTACTTCTTCTCTTTGGGGATCTTTTGTATCTGTACCTCACTCAACCTAATATGTCTCTACATCAAACCTTCTTTGAGCTCGTCCACCAAGTTCTGGTGGTTCTTCATTCCATTCGGTAACCTTCTCTCGCCAGTCTGCATGTTATTCTCGTAATTTTCGATATTAACTGAGGGGCATTACCGAGAGCCTCGGTGTTTTTCTACTTACCTTATTTAATACCACCCCGTTTTGAAGAAGTAAAATTGAAGATATTGGGGTCTAGTCGACTTCTTTCAAGTCACCGCAATGCCAGATTTCAGAGAATCAGAAAAGGACATATTCCCAGAGCCACATGACTCAACACGTCCTGTAGAACGAAGCATGGTAGAAGATCTTGAGAAAGATATACATACGACATCCTCTTCAGCAACTCATACAGCGCATTCGAATTCATCTCATGACTCAATTAATTCGAATCCACTGTCAGCTCTAGAACGGGCTTTGACAGCAACTGATCTCGCCACTGAGGCAGAACGAGCTGCACGTCCAGCATTGACTTACACCAGGACTGGGGCCTCACTCGCGACAACTGGGTCTCGCATCCCTTCTTTCGAAGTAGACTTTGCCGAGGGTGACAAAGACAATCCTCTGAACTGGCCGTTATGGTACCGAAGCATAGTCATTGGAGCCGTCAGCTACTCAACATGGACGGTGGTTCTTTACAGCACGAGCTATACCAGCAGTATGCCCGGCATGATGGAGGAATTTAACGTCTCGAGTGAGCCAGTCGCTACACTAGGAGTCACTACGTACCTCCTTGGATTGGCCGTAGGAAGTTTGATCCTCGCTCCGTTGAGTGAGATGTATGGTCGGAGAAATGTTTATGCCGGAAGTCTGGCATGTTACTGTTTGCTGGTCTTGCCTTGTGCATTGGCTACCTCCTTATCACAAGTTCTCGTCGTTAGATTCTTTGGGTAAGCTGCTTTCCTGGAAATATCAGTCTACGCGCTAATCTTGACATTCAGGGCTGTTGCTGGATCGGCTATGATCGCGAATGCCCCAGGCTCCGTTTCGGACATTGTTACAGAACATTACAGAGCTTTGGCATTCAGCATATGGTCTATAGGCCCAATGAATGGACCGGTGACAGGACCACTTATAGGCGGTTTCGCTGCCGAGTATCTTGGGTGGAGATGGACTAATTGGTTGGTGATGATATTGTCAGGCGTGGGATGGGTATTCTGCTCGTCGATGCAAGAGACTTATGCGCCTGTGATATTAAAAAGGAAAGCAGCGAAGATGAGAAAGGAGACTGGAGACGACAGGTGGTGGTGTCGGTATGACCAAAAATCGAGTTGTCAGTCACCACACTCTCGGCTAGCCAACTATTCGCTAACCTTCAATATAGTCTTGCAGATGCTCAAGATCAACCTTTCGAGACCATTTATTCTGTCATTTACGGAACCAATCCTGTGGTTCTGGAATGCTTACATTGCTGTATGTCATGCCAATCATGGGCTTTTGTGGTCCAACTCAAAACTTGTCACCACCCTCCCCACATCCCCATCCTGATCTCAAGGCCAGTTCTTCCGAGAAGTTTACTGACATAGCTATAAATAGATAATATACTCCATTCTCTATCTCTGCTTCGTAGCTTACCCGCTCATTTATTCCGGTCTTCGTGGCTGGTCACTCGGCTTTACTGGCCTCGCATTCGTCGGTATTGGATTTGGCACCATGCTCGCGATCGTCACTGAGCCTCTGGCCAGACGTGTCGTTAACTCACACAAGAAAGATCCAGAAACAGGGAGTGTCTATCCGGAGGCTTCAATTAGCATAGTGTGTTTTGCCTCGATTCTCTGTCCCATCGGGCAACTATGGTTCTCGTGGACATCAGTCCCCATCACCATTCACTGGATCTGGCCAATTCTAGCTGGCATTCCGTTTGGAGCGGGAAACTGTCTAGTTTTTATCTATGCATCAAACTACATCGCAGGATCATATGGTATTTACGCTGCATCAGCCATGGCGGGAAACAGTGTAGTGAGATCGATTATGGGCGGCACATTGCCACTTGCTGGCCCGAAGATGTATACTGCTTTGTCGCCGCAATGGGCTGGCACATTGCTCGGACTGGTCCAGGTCGCGCTGATTCCTATTCCATTCGTTTTCTACAAGTATGGAGATAAAATTCGCGCGAGGAGCCCTTTGATTAAGCAGATGAGGGAGGATGCTGAGAGGATTAGGAAAAGAGCTGCGGCTGGAGAGAGGAGAAAGCAGAGGATGGAGAATGCCGAGACCGGGGTCACAAGGGATGTTGGGATTAGTGAGAAAGATGGAGGTGTGAAAGAGCAGGCTGCTACTGTAGCGATGGAGAAGAATTGAAATCAGAGATGATGGCAATAGTGGAAATATATGATACCCCGATTAATCAAAAATTAGTTAAGATTCACATCCCAATGCACGTGGATTCCACGATTAATTGAGGATAAACTTATGCATATCATATCTTTTATCCTTGATGCTGTGATATTGCTGCTTGCAAGACTCCAGCTGAGAGGAGCAACATGCCAGTCGTTTTGCCACAGAGGATTGTCATACATCTGCTGAATCTCGATGATCCTCGTCTTTGCTGTCTTTACTGTCATTGCTTGCCTATATGTTACTCGGTGCGAGCTATTCTAGAGAGAAAGAATTCTTCATACTCAGTATTCCTAATAATTCTTCGGATCCCTCTTTGATTCCTAAGATTTCTCCTGCCTTCCTATCTTATGCAATGGCATGCTGTACTTGATCGGCTCTCAGCCTTACGAGTCATTAAGGCTTTGGTCTCTGCCGAGACTGTGGAGACTGACTGAGCCAATAGCAGGTCTTTAGCTGAACAAAGACCGTCTCTGAATAACAAAAACTCCTTTGAATTGATCGCATCCGACAGTCACTGTGGAACACATGTTCTGTGACTCTTCATTGCGACAGTACAATCTCCCTACTTTCTGATCATTGTCATCGCTGCTGTGTCTGTCTCTGACTCTGTCTGTGTCTGTCAATGCTCCATTGCTACTGCCACAAGTCCCGGCGCTAGTACAATTCGCGTAACAAGCGCAGGCTCAGCACAAAACAGAAAAATAGCTAGCCCGCCCGCTTTGAAGCTTTCCTCTCTTCTTCACGCGCCTCCACTCCCACGGTACCCGTCAATCTGTTCTACCTGACCGGTGTAGTCAATTCGAATTCAATCCAACTCTTCAATCTTCTTCAACCCATCGTGTCCCCTCGAGACCATCTGTCTACGGAGCTGCTATCTGATTTATCCCACTACAAGTAGTGCGACCACGAATCAGCAGCTTTTACCCATCATCGAGAGATCCGACACCACCCAAACAATACGAAGTAAAGCATCTCGAGCTCGTCTACCTTTCTCCTACATCCTAGGAAAGGTCTTCGAAACTCCAAAGACGCCTCCGCATACCCAAATAAGAAGACACCCAAGCAACCTGCACCAGATTTCTCTGTGACTTTCAGTAGTCATGGCGGTTCCTACACAGTTTGCCTACCGTACCCAGAAGGAGATTGGCGTTTTCGATGCCGCCCCGGTCTATCAACCTTTGCCTGGCTTTCAAAAACCCGAAGGTACCTCTCGCTGCTCCGTTTACTCGCCATGCGGTCGCTACTTTGCCTACGCCTCCACTCAGGGTGTGTCAGTTATTGATGCCTCTGTCGGACACGTCATCACATCCCTTCCCACTCCCAATGTGTACGAATTAGGCTTCTCTCCTCGAGGATCTTATGTCATCACATGGGAGCGTCCATCAAAGGACGAGAAAGGAGATGCCGTCAAGAACCTGAAAATCTGGCGTACCTTTGAAGACGTTCCCGCAGGCGGCGAGAAGCAGGTTGTAGGCAGATTTGTGCAAAAGAATCAATCGGGCTGGAACCTGCAATATACTTTCGATGAGAAATACTGTGCTCGCGTCGTTACCAACGAGGTTCAGTTCTACGAAAGTGGTGACTTGGGCACCGTCTGGAACAAGCTACGTGCTGAGGGGGTTACCGACTTTGCCATTTCTCCCGGCCATAACCACTCCGTAGCTGTCTTCATTCCAGAGCGCAAGGTATATAAAGAAATCCGCTATTCGAGTTGTAGCTAACAATGCTTGCAGGGTCAACCATCAGCCGTCAAGGTTTTCAATGTCCCTCAATTCACCACCCCGGTCTCGCAAAAGACATTCTTCAAGGGTGACAAGGTTCAATTGAAATGGAACCAGCTTGGTACGACTTTGATTGTTTTGGCACAGACCGAGGTAGACAAGACGGGCAAGAGTTATTATGGAGAGACTACACTGTATGTGCTGAGCGCAAATGGTGGATTCGATTCCAGAATTACTTTAGACAAGGAGGGCCCAATTCATGATGTATCGTGGTCTCCAAACTCGAAAGAATTTGGTGTCATCTACGGATACATGCCAGCAAAGACAACCATCTTCAACCAACGTGCTGTTGCTACTCATACATTCCCGCTTGGCCCCCGCAACACCATCCTTTTCTCGCCAACTGGTCGATTTGTGATTGTTGCTGGGTTTGGAAATTTGGCTGGACAGATGGATGTTTATGATCTTGAAAAAGACTATAAGAAGATCTGTACGATTGAAGGTGGAAACCCAAGTGTCTGCGAATGGAGCCCGGACAGCAAGTACATTCTGACCGCTACTACGAGCCCCAGACTCCGTGTGGACAACGGGATTCGTTTATGGCACGTTGGAGGTGGAATCATGTACAACCAGGATATGGTGGAGCTTTACGATGTCAAGTGGAGACCTGCTCAGTTTGAGAGCTTCTCATCCGGAGATCTGCTTAATCCGGTCCCAACTCCTCATGCCTCAGCTCTGGCCTATCTCGGTACCGTGAAGACCCCTTCGAAGCCAGCTGGAGCTTACCGACCGCCTGGAGCCCGTGGAACCTCGACCCCATTGCATTTCAAGCGTGAGGATGAGGGAGGAGCTGCACACATTGTTAGCAACGGCACCCAGTTGGTGAGCTCATCTGGATTTGGAAAGCAACGAAGACAAGTCCCAGGTGCCGAGACCGTTGAGGCAAGTCTCCCACCAGGAGCAGCTCCCGCCAATGGAGCAGCACCAGGGACTGCGGAGGGCGATGAAAATTTGTCCAAAGCAGCATTGAAGAACAAGAAGAAGAGAGAAGCTAAGAAGGCCAAGGATGCGGAAGCAAAAGCTTCTGGTTTGGTCCCAGAAAATGGTGCTCCTGCTCCAGGCGGTGAGAATCGCAGCCCAGAACGAAGAGAAAGACGTGACCACCAGCGCAGCCGATCCAAGGGACAACAAGATAACGTCCGAACACCATCGCAACAACGATATCGTAGCAACACCTACCAATCCAACCAAGGCCGTTCGCAAGATATCAGAAACAACGGTAATGGCTATGGACAAAACCAGAACGGAAGTGGGAACGGGAATGGCTATAACGGCTATGGCCAGCAACAACTACAACAGAATCAAACTCCAGGCCTACCAGCAAACAATGTCAACAACCTATCTTTAAATCTCGCAGCGTCCCGCATCGCAGAGACCCCTGATTTGTCCGTCACATCGCCAGGTGGAGGATCACCTAATGCAAAGAAGTTGCGGGGCCTGCAGAAGAAGATCCGCGCCATTGAGGATCTGGAGATGCGTCTCGCTGGTGGGGAGAAGTTGGAGGATACACAGATGAAGAAGATCGGTACCAAGTCGTCCGTGCAGGCTGAATTATCTGCTATCGATGCCGAATAGGCTCATCATTCTGTCAATGGGAGAATTGTGGCGACAGAATATTTTATTGCGGTAGTTTCTTCCAAACTGGAGATGGGTTGCATTAGTACGGTCAGGACATGATTTGCTTCCTAGTTCAAATCGAACCCCCGCTTATTCTGTCCGGATCGGATCGGATTGGGTTGGATTGGATTCTGGGGATGAATGAACGAAATCAGCATTATTAGTGGCGTTTGTTTTGATTGAGAATGGGACATGCTGCTATAGCAGGTAGACTAGGGCGAGTGAGCATGGGTCTCGTACCGGAAATGCCATATCTGCCACTCTAGCTGAGTAGTAGATCCAGGCTTCAGATGGGTCTGGCCTAGACCTATGAATGTGTCACTCTGCCACCTATACCCAGGCTAGGATGGTCTAGGCCCGACCAATGCATAGACTGAATTGAGTCCATAGAATATATTGCGAAGATTGATCTGATTTTTGGTTGTCTCGAGAATACTTCCATTGTGACTTAGTTTGCCCTTCGTTGTGAAGTCATTCTTTCCGTACTTGACGTTAAAAACACCATGCTCATCTCGCAAGTAGAAGAGCTGGTGGATATTCACATTTTCATTTCCCAAATACATATTCAGAACGTTGACCGTACAGCTGTGAAGTTCGAGCTATCTACTCCATCTACTATCGAGATGAAGACAGAATGAATGAGGGCGATAATCCAGCCGCTCAACCCTCGAATCCCATCGCCGAACTCAACTGGTCGCAGAGAGACACTCCCGAGTCCCTACAGTATGACTGACTGCGATCCTGACCTGGAAGTCATTTCATATCTAAAACCTTCCGAGCAGTTGCAAATGGAAATGGAAATGCAAATGCAGATGCAGATGAATTGTGTGTGCTAACAGGATCTTGTAGATGGCTTTTGAATCATTCTCCGTGGTCCTGATGGGGTTTGGTGATTGAGGATGATGTTGTGCAATCTCTAATTAATACTGTTACTTGCAAAGGAAGAGGAGAGAGGAGAGAGGGATGGGATGGGATGGGATATCTTGCTTGAGCTACCTATGTCTATTTTCCTTCCCTCTGGTGGTGTTGTATAATGACTAGGTAGGTAGTTACCTAAGGATGAAATGTATTCTCCGTTTATTGGTTTGGAGGTCGAAGGGTTTTTTGAATTGCTAATTCCTGATTTGAAGTCATTCATTCATTCATTCGACTTAGGCCATTTTTACTTTCTTCATTTTTTCATTGTTCAATTGCAAGCTTGGGGAAGAAAAAGTCGAAACTTATATTCCGGAGTAGGGGAAAAGTGCAAGAAGTTCTGGGTATCAAGAACCAAAATAAAAAAACGAACGAATGAAGGAAGGAAGGAGGAAGGAAGGATAGATTCCCGAGGCTTGGAGTATTGTATTGTATCGTGTTGTCTGTCTTGTCTGTCGCGTGTCGTGTCGTGTCGTACAGTAAGCAGCTTTTCATGCGCATTCCGAAATGCTTGGCTGCTTCAGGATGGATACAGCCGCCATGCACATCGCGCAGCGCAGCGCAAGCGAGGCGATGCAGTTGCTCATCTCATCATTATTGTGCAATGTGCCATGACATGACTGCGGGAACATTGTTCCACGCAAGAAATACATTCTGCATCTGCCAACTGGCCTCCTCGGCGTGTGGACTTGAAATTCGGGCGTGTCGGGGATTACATTGATCATGCTTGCAGATATCCATGACTCCATGGCAGCCGAGGACGTGGGGTGGGGGATGAATGGGGTGCCAACACTCTTGTATCTTTTGGCATGGCACATTCGAGATTGTGGTGCGTCATCGTTTGCTAGATTTGCTAGAAAGTGGTCTTTTGAGATTGAGATGCCCAGAGGAATATTCCTTGGCTTGTGGGTATGGTGGGCTTGGTGGAGTTTGGTATATGTGATTTGATGTGGATGTGACAGTTAGAAGCACCGGGAGATCAAAATTGAAGGAGATGGCATGCTATCTTGGCAAACTGTAGAAGGATGTTCTTTACCAATTCCAGAGCCAATGCTCGCTTAGCTGAATCAGGGGAATTGAAGATCTCGAGAGTTGTTTTGTGAATGGGATGAATTCTAGTGGTGACGAGTCAGTGGATGAAGACTTCCGCTTGTGAGTCGGCTTCTCGTCTCTGCGATTTGACTCGTCCCAACCTTCAGATCATTTGAGAGTCTTCGCGAACCGAATCCCCTGATACGTGTTACGTGTCCGCCAGCTCGCTCGCAGCTCGCTAGCGTTTAAGAATGGACGGTGGGGGACCCGGTGGTTAAAGATGACAAGACAAGCCACACAAGACAAGACGGATGTCGGGCAATCGGGCAACCGGGAGTGTGAGCCAAGTGCTTAGGTCGTGCTTGGAGGGTCATGAAGGGAAGAGGCTAAGATCAACACGAGTACCGAAATAGTTTTCTGTGGTGATGAACAAGAGGGGAGGAAAGGGATGACCTGTAGAATAATCGCAGAGGAGAAGATGAAGGTGTGGTCCAAATAATGATTCTTTCTAGGAGTTCGAGATGCGCGGAAGCATAGGATGTCAATCAGAAACGTCAGGTGCCGTTGAGATCTGAAGGATTTACTTGGTAAACCGACACGCGGTATCATGTCTCGGATAGGCAAGTCGGAGAAAAGCTACCTACGTGAGAAGTGAGACTGAGACTGAGACCAGATTTGCATGCTGGTGCATGCACTTTGCGAAAGCTGCACCTACCTACCTAGGGAGGTGCCTAAGGTAGGTAGGGACCTTCGGAGGGCACGCTGGTAACGACCGAGCATATAGCACATACTGAGCACATGGTCCAGAACCTCTCCAGGCGTTACACAATACCTACCCTACCTACCTTACCTAAAGTTGCCAAACTCGAGACGGGAGACGGCAGATTTCAGATAAAATGGTACGCAAGATCTTTGCACTTAGCTTTTGTGTATCCCATAAGGTACCTAAGGTATGTAGCTTTCGCAGTTGTACCTCGGCATGATACATATCAAGTACAATGTAGAGTGCTTCATCGAGATGGTAATTGATAGCGGATCGGAACTGCGAAACGCGAATCGCGACACTCGAATCCGGAATCCGGAATCTGGACTACTACTGTACCAGTAATGCTGAAGGCTCGAAGTGTGAGGTTAAGGTTCTTTGAATTCTTTCGGATGGGATATGAGGAAAGCTTGGCTTCACATTGATTAACCTGGCTGGGCCGCCTGGCAGTTCTGCAGCGCATCCCCCTGGTGGTCCGCCTCCCTTCGTTTCCCCTGGATCGCCAGAACGCCAGGACGCCACCAAACCCGAGTAAAACCATCGACAGCCGGCCCCTCTCTTGGCTCGGAAAATAGGGATTGAAGAGAAGACGGACAAGACAAGACAAGACAAGACAAGACGAGACCGTGAGGGTATTCCAGATCAATCCGCTTGTTCTGATCCGCTCCTCACAAGATTGTTTCCAAGAGACTTGCAAGAACTCCAGGAGTTCGAAAACATGGTTTCCAGCTCTTCCAATACTAGGTACCTTTGGCATGGCATAGCATTGCATGGCACATGGCAGGGCATGTCCGGATTACCGAGAGTGCCAGACAGGGTCGGAAAGGTACCTTGCCTACCTACCCAGCTACCTACCTACTACGGTATCTTGTCTCTCTCCACTGCGTCTGCTGGTCTGGCGTCTGCCCTGCAGATCCAGATCCAATTCAGACTTCATCTCGCACTATACAAAGTATGCTAGTAATGTGACGACCCCGGCATTGTGCGGTAACTCAGCTCTCAGTCTTTTACTGTACTTGAAGTACCAAGTAAGACAGACGCAAAACCAGCTGCTGCCAAGTGTCACCTCAATACCTTACCTACCTACCTACCTACCTACCTACCTACCTACCTACCTAACTAGCTCGTAACTTCAGACTATGCTTAAATCCATACCACTCTGATACGAGTACTGGCAACGCTGGTGGCGCCGCTGGTGAGTGAGCACTCACCGACTACTAGTAGATGCATTGCATGACCATTGATACACCCATCATGACTTTATTGTATTTTATGTTTAAAGTTCTATAAAACTGTCTGATTTAAACACCCCCCTCCCCTTCCCCCCACTTCAGGGGCTTTGCCCTTTTGGAATCTGGGCGGCGGCCACTAGCAGCGCCAGGACGGGATTAGATGATCTTACAGTATGCCCCGTAGGTACAGTATAGGTAGGTACTGTACTGTGCCTAAGGTAAGAAAGAGCAGGGTCGGGGCATCGGGCGACATGACATCCCAAAGTTGGAAAGTCACAACCATGGATCCCTTCCCTTTTCCCTTCGCTTTTCCCTTCCTCTCCACACACTCGCGACACGCACTCCCCTTCACCTCCACTCTACTTCATTCACTCTCTCTCTTCCCTCCATTCTTTTCCTACACATTGGCGCGTCT
>JACBAH010007296.1:0-25919 GCA_014282315.1 Neospermospora avenae | reverse complement strand
CTCCCTCCCTATCCTCATCAGCCACCACACTATCCAGCAATCTATACACCACCTTATCCTCCTCCCTCATCTTTTCCCTCACCGGCGCCAAACTATGCAGCACATTGACATCCTCCCACGTCTTTTCCATCTCCATCAAATCAATCTTCTTACCCTCACGGCCCTTTTTCTTCAACAGATGTCCGTTAGGGTAGTGCGCAATAGAGAATCCGTTACTCAGAACGGTATCCCTTCCCAACAACCATCTCTGCAAGAAACAACTATCACACACCTCGGCCACGCGATGCATCTTCTCAATCTCCAGCTTGAAGTCGTTCTTCCAATGATGTAAACTAATCATCTCTCTCCCACTCTCATAGAAGCCCGAAATATCACCTTTCATATCAATCTGATGCAATTCCGGCACATGATTCAATTTCGTACTCGAGAAACGGTAGATACAATCCATAACCGTGACATCTCCTGCTGAGGTTCTTGGATGTTGCTTGCATTCCTCATTATGTTCAACGATTGTTGCGGCGAGAGCGAGAGAGAGGAAGATTCCGGCACCGCCAAAGCCCATGAGGCCGTAGTGGTTGACGGCCCACCAGTCTTCGGAGAGGGAGCCGATGTAGTGTTGTTTGCTAGTGTCGTATTTGGAGAGGAGAAATTGCAGGTCGTGCATGGAGGGAAAGAAAGTGTCGTCGTCGATTAGGATCGTCCATTGTGTTTTATCGTTTCGTGCTTCGTACATAACCTTGACAAGGGAGAAATAGCGTTGTTCGAAGGTATCTTTTGAAGAGACAGGGTGGATGATAGCGACATTCATACCCTTGGAGTGGAAATCTTCCTCGAGAGCAGCCATGGCTTTATTATCCGCCGGAGTTTCTTCGTTCTCGATCACGATTGCGAATAGCTTGGCGTTGGTTTTGGAGAGCCAGCGTTCCATGTGTTTTACTGTATCCTTAAGACGGCTGATGGTTGTTTGGACCCCGAAGATCATGTTGGATGCGTCTACCCTTACTGGGTCGATCCGGGGGACTTCGAGATTGAGTGGTGGGAGACATGTTGGGATATCGACTGTGGTGGACTCTGTCAGGTCGATAGTTGTGAAGTCATGGAAGAGAGGTTCATTTACGATGGAGAGGGACGGCCGATCGGAGTTTGAGGAGGGACTTGCGATTATGTCGCGGGAGACGTAGTTGATGGGGTAGGTGAACTTGTAGGATCCCAGCCATTGTAAGTCCTCCGTACACGCGTGTGTCTCGACGTTGGGTATCGAATCGCCATAAGCAGGGAGCCAGGTATCTTGGAGATGAGACCTGTTTCCTGCCCGCGCGACGAAGAAGATTGTACCAGTGACTATGAGGAAGAGGAGCAGAGTCAGGGGTCTGCGACGACTCATCTTGGGCGAGAGCAAGTGAGACATGGGGCGTAGATGAAAGAAGTAGAGAAGGAGAGGAAGATGTGAGTAGTGAGGTGGGAAATGGAAAGAGACTAAACAGACGACCGACACGTCATTGAACTCGAGACAAAGAGAATCAGCACTAGCATTTGCATTTGCATTTGCATTGGCATTTGCATCTGCACACACATTTGCACACAGTCATTTATACTCCTCTATGCAGATTGCTGGTGTTCAATGCATGTCCTGTATGGTGTTCGTGACATAGGTAGGCTGATAGGAAAGCTCAGACTACGGGCCTTGTCCACAATATAACACGAGTTCTTCAGATGTGGCTTCCATAGAGGTATTTACCGAACGAGAAGGGCAAGTGGAAGTGGTGACTTTGGGACGCAGAACCCATGTGGAATCGCTATACACGGACATGGACATGTTCATGAGGCTCGATTCAATCCACAAGCGCGCCTTGCCTGTACACGTGTATCATCGTCGTATTTAGATGTGATCACCAAGGCTGTAGGTTCGATGTCAATGTCTAACATCTCGTCATGACGAGGCTGAACAAGGCTGGCCTTGGCTACAGGGGCACGATGCCACCTGCCTCGGCATTGCAGAGGATCATAACGTGGGTTTCGTCCCTTCTCCAACATAGACATACTTCGTACCTACCTAGGTACGCAGGACTCACGACTCTCACGACTGACTTCCGACACTTAACCTGAACAATAACGCTCGTCAACTTCGAATCTTGCATCCAATACACGACTCTACTGAAATGGCCTCCCAGGCTCCATCTCAAGCGCCTCGAAGGCGATCTTCAGAAACAGAGCAAACACTATCGTCAACAACTCAAGAAGCTGCCACGGAGATGGAAACATCATATTTCCAGGTAGAACATGATCCATTACCTCCTAGTCATGTTCTGGGGCCTGCCATCAATATCCCAATCCCAATCACCCATCGCACATCACAGCCTGCCCAACAGCCTGCCCAACAGCCTTTACCACAACCTCCACAACAGCTTTTACCACAGCCTCCACAACAACCTGTACGCATACCTTCAGGAGAGTCTCGCAGGGTACGTTTTATAGAAGCCTAGCTGCTCCTCATAATGTCGCAGCCTTCTCTGATAGATGAGATGCATTTTGATACATCTTCAGGACATTTGCTAACTTCAACCGCGTACAGTGCTGGATATGTCAACAAGACGATTTCGAAGACAAACCCGGAGACGGACCATGGAGACGTCCGTGCCCCTGCTCTCTAACAGCACACGAACCCTGTCTACTAGAATACATCGCTACCTTAGACGCTCCTAGTCCCGGAGACTTAAATCCAGAATCGCCATTAACATGTCCACAATGCAAGGCGCCATGGACGATTGTACGACCTCAAAGCCCTGTCTTGAAAGCCTACGGGGCACTTTCAAAGGCTGTAGATACCCTGACACTTCCCATCATCGCCAGCTCATCGCTTGGCTTCTTATACTCCGGATGCTTGATGTACGGGCTCAATTCGATGTGTATGGTGTTTGGTAGGGATGAAGCCGTAGCCCTGCTAGGAGGCCCCATCCGGCTAGGAAGATACGACGACTCTTCAATCCGGTCATTATTGACGAGGACTTTGCGCTGGACAGAACCGTTCCTTCCAACCGCTCTTTGGGCGCATAACTACAATCTACTATTCTCCTTGCCTCTGATTGGACCCTCCCTCATCCTTCTCCGGACTAAGTTCGCAGATCAAGCTTCAGCTATCATACTCCCACTTGTAAGTCTCTTAGCCTGCCCGGTTTCAGAACTGAATGTCGTCGGAGGGGCTTCGTCATGTCATCAAGCAATCATATGGCATAAAAACTTCACTTTCCAAAGCATCCCAGATTCGGTGTCGCTAGGATATTACCAGGATATAGCTAACATCTCAAGTATTTTCTCAAACACCAAAAAACGCACCCAAACTTCAACCTCACCTGGCCGCCCTCTCCAGGCCTAACATTTGCCGCCTTACCCTTCATCAAGAAAGCATATAACGCACTCTACTCCTCCCTCTTCTCCTCCCTCGAGAAACAATGGGATCTAGCCGTACAGCGTCGACCAAGGGAAGATGAGCTCGCGGAGGAAATTCAGGAGATGCAGAACGGGGTGCCAGAGGGTGAGGATGAGTTGATCATCAATATTGAGTGGGGAGGGGTGGATGCGGATGTCCCGGCTGCGGATATGGATGTCCCGGCTGCGGATATGGATGTCCCGGCTGCGGATATGGATGTCCCGGCTGCGGATGTCCCGGCTGCTGATGTCCCGGCTGCTGATATAGCCATTGATCTGCCGGCTATGGCTGCGATTGTTGAGATGTTGGCTGGACCTGGAGGAGCTGAACAGCAGGAACAGCTAGCACAGGTGGCACAACAGGGACAGGGAGAACAGGAGGGACAGGATGGCGGTGTTGCAAATGCAAACCTTGACCCGATTCCGGCCCCGAATGCGAACCAGAATCAGGGTCCCATGCGCCACGTCGATAACTTCGCCATACACCGAAATATACCTACCGCGCACATTATATCCACGGTACTGGGTGCCCTAGCATTTCCTACCGTATCCTCCGTTATGGGCGACCTACTCAAGTTCGCCTTACCGTCGAGATGGACGAGCGGGTACGGGTATAGAGGAGGTGGCTTCCTGGGTAAGAAATGGGGAAGAAGTGTCGCGGGAGCATGTCTGTTCGTGGTGTTGAAGGATGCCGTGACGTTGTATTGTAAGTGGAGTAAAGCGAAGGATTTTGGGAAGAGGAAGGTGCTTGATTGGAGGGGGGAGAGGAAGATTGTGGCTTGAGCTGTATTCTGATAGAAATGGCATTATGAATTTATGACATAGCTGGTGGCATAGCAGGGGTTGTGATGAGCGACTCAACATTATCAATTCAACATGGGTAAATTCCCGTAATGTTATAATGACTATTAGGAATCGGTAGCATGGATTCTTGAGGTTGATATGTAACCTCATAACTGTTACTTCTTTCGAAGAGGTAGAGGCACAATTGACACCCCCTGTGACTTCCGGCATGAGGCATGTGCAAGGTTGGATTGTTGATTTTCGAAATCGAGTCTGGCAGGCACTATTTTCTTCTGAGAAGAAATTTGATTCGGTACCAGTTGGCGAAAAGATGGCCATGACGAGAGAAGACCTTGCCTGTTATGAGGAGTGTTGCCAAGACACCTGTCGAATGTAAATATCCGACGAACTTGAAAGATCAAGTGATAAGAGTGCATTAGAGAATGTATTTCAGAAGCCGTCCAATTCAGGTGGAAAGTTCCACACGATATAGGCTAGCATTTCCTCAGGTAACCTGGAAAAAGAGTATGGCAAAGCTTCGCTCGAAATACGATTATCTGATCAAGGGACCATGGACCTGTGAATTCGTCGCTTTACCTCAGCTAATTGGAGAAGTAGATAGTAGAATAGGCTTTCTTGTTAGCAACAACTATTGGCATGTCTGGGTCCTTCAAAGTGTATTCCCACGCTCACGTCATAGGAATTCATGAAGTGTGAAAGGCAATCCGCATGTATTATTCTCTCGAAGGAGCATCTTCCTGCATCAGAGCATCATTGGGTATCCGACTTTCTCATGATTTGGATGCAGAACGTGACGGAGACTCTTTGGCAGATGTCATTTTCAACATCAAGATCACTCTTCCCTTAGACGTCCACAGACCTCGCTCTATGCTCGTGCCGTCCATCAAGCGCAAGATAAATTCCCCGAAGCTCTCTTGTCCGTCCAATTATTATCGTCAGATTTCCGGTGATAATGGAGTTTCAACGATAATGTGATCATCGGAAGCCGAATACACAGAACCAGGCCTAGCACCGTTCTCGCTTGCTATCTTACGCATGATAACAGCTTTCATCATGTCTGGGCTTACATGCTCCAGTATAACTCAGCCAGTCGCTCATCCTTCGTAGTAACCAGAAGATCTCGCACCCAATCTGTAAGAGCCGGAGCTTCGCACTTCTTGGCCAAATGAAGAAGCTCGCCGAAGGGAAACTCGAGCAGATTTTCACTTGGCGGATTGAGGAGAATTTCATCCTGTAGCCACTCTACGGCGGATGTCTGCAACATAGGGACACCGAATCTTACGGCCAGACCCTAGACACGAATCATGTCATTGAAGCTTGGCTTGACATCAAGGCTTTCCAGGTCCTGGTAGTAGAGCCAGTGTACGAAGATAGCAAAAGCTGCGTGATGAACACCGTAGATTCCGATTTCGGTGACCGAGGGCTCGGTGATGATCTTGGCGAAGAAGGGGGAGTAGAAGCATAGGAAAGCTTTGTGGATGGAAAACACTCTGAATTCAGGTTCTTCGATGCGTGACATGATTGATGTCAAAGCAGGTCCTCCATCTGCCTTCCGGCGGACCATGCTATGGAGTCTGACATTGACCATGGCTTGCTCTTGCCTTCAATATTCCTTTATCAGTATCGCTTTAGCAGGACTGATGCACGGATGAGCAAACTCACTGTAAGCTTGGTTTCTTGAGTATCGGATTAGGAGCTCTCGCACCGTTTCTGCGCTCAGCAGGAGAGTCGTCCGCCATCTTGTAATCTAAATCGAAGGCGATAGCTGGGTGCAGTGCATGAGTGGTAAACGAGAGTTCCTTGTGCTGAGTGACCTCGGAGCTTCCAAGAGCTCTTTGAGCACTCGAGATCCGGCAGGTGCTTTGACGAGGTGAGTTCATTTGACCACGATGGCAGATGAGAAGACAAGATCAGCCTGGGAAAGCTATCTCGAAACGCCTGGTTGAGCTACTATGACTATCGCTCGAAACTCTTCTGGCAAATTGCACGTTGTGAGGTGAATTGAGGTATACGTAATGGGATACTTCTTGTAAATGTGGAAGCTGAAGAGCAAACTGTAAGCACGGAAGCGTCAAGGTGTACTCGACTTCGTGCTAAAAGCCGATTTTTTAGGGAGGCTCTCTACAAGTGAGGGGGAATGTTAGTATATTCTATGAGATGGTATTTATTCTTTCTAGATTTCAGCATTGGTAGTAGGGCCTTATGTCAATTTGTAGAAAGCTCCATTGATTTGTTTGCTCTCATTCCTTTGTTTCTTCTGACCTCTGTACTCCCAACCATTTCAATGTCCATGATTATAGAAGGATTTCGCATCTAAGTTCCTGCTGGCCTCCATCGCAGTTGTAAGCATCTTCTCTCGAAACCCCAAATTGCGTTGTTTGCTTTCTCTACCCTCTGTCTTTGGCAGATCCTAGCAGCATCACAACAGACACGTTGACCAAGAGCCCCTGCCGCCAATGCATATCCTCTAGTCCTTTCAATCTCATCGGGTCTCAAGATCTGAGATCGGGACGTAGTAGTTGGAGGCTGGACCAAGACCAAAAGCCGTTGGATCCGACTTTCTCTTCTTCATGCGCAATGCAACCTCCTGAGTCATGTGTAAATCTGTATGTCCAATCAAAACAGAAAACGCTACAAGATTCTTTGTTGTGACTATAATGTCACATAGGAGCCTGTTCAGGATCCCACGGTCAGTTGACGCTGCCACCTGAAACATATTTTTCAGAGCCCACTTTGAGCTACCATTCACAGAGAGCTTGCTCTGAGCCATCGCATGTATGGAATCCACCGCACAGTCTTGCAGAGATGGCACCTCGAAGCGCTCGCCGAGCTCCCAGACTTTGACAAGTGTAACGAGCTTGGAGGCATCCTCGACCATGTTGAGATTTTGGTGGTAGATCCAGTGTATAAAGTGACCAAATGCAACGTAGTTGATGGAGTAAAGTGTAATCTCATCCACCTCATCTCGAGCAAAAGATCTAGCAAAGTACGGAGAGTAGTGGACGAGGAAAGCTTTGTGGATGTTGAACTTCTTCTCTTCCTCCTGGTCCTTCGGGTCCTTCGGGTCCTCCGGCGAGTACCAAGAATCCCAGGTTTCGTGTTTGACGGTGATGATTGCGATTGCTTGTGGAGTTCTAGATTTCCATCAGCTTCGGATTCAACTGATTTTCAGACTATGCTTTGGGAGCTTACCGTAGATCTGGCTTCGCTCGTTGTCCAACTGGGCGGGTTTTGGCTAGAGCTTGGTCTGCCATTTTGGCAGTGGAATCTCAGAAGCTCCGATTTCTGATGTCGTATAGTTTCCGATCGTTTTTCGATACTGATATGCTGTAGGTGTTGCCCAAGATCAACGGCAACCCAGATCCGTGTTTTATTTGCGAGAAAATACTTGAGAGGCGTAGTCGAATACGAAGGTTTGCTCGAGAGTGCGAGCTTCGACTGGTTGTGGAGAAGACCAGAGCCTATCGCAGATGCGTTGCTGCTGTTCGTGAAGTGAAGTATCGGTGATTTTGATTTTAAAAAACGATTAAAGAAGCTACTAGCGTAGAAGCGCAAGCTGAAGTCGACTTTGTGGTGGAACTGGAGTTTGAAGGAGTGCTTTATGTGTATCAAATGTATGATTTCTCGGAATTCTTATCGATCGATCTTGTAGAGCTCCTTCACTTCTAGAGCTACTCAGCGCGAAGTAACTTGGGAAACCTTGGAATCGAGTTGTTTTGAGCCAGTCAGCGAAGAGTGAACGTTATTTCAACTTCAACGTCTGCTATTGGGATCCTGCCGAGACTCGCATGACGGGGTGGATAAGATACACGGTCTCTGAGGAGTTTGCTCCTGTAAGATTTTATCATTGAGGTGGAGGTCTCTCTCATTATCCTCCCTGAAACTCCTATTACTTTTTCCTATGCTACCTATCTATCGTATCTTCAGATTGCCCATAGCTTGAATGACCCCCCTGCCCCGAAGATTTCTCAAGTCGCTTCTCCTTTCTGAACGATGTATGGAGTCATTCTGTTCCTCACACATCGAAAAGTCCTACTCTCCATTTGTCTACATGCATCGCAACTTCGCAAAGATGTCTTCATCATAGTAATCATCATCATCATCATCATGATTATCAGATCCCCCTACCAGTCCCTTCTCCACTCCCGGAGGAACAAAGTATCTCTCCACAGCCCTCAATTCAGTCTCCCCACTTACTTGGCATCTCTTGACACGCTTCGCCAGTTCAAGAAGACTGTCTAGCCCAAGCGATGCGGTCACCGTCTCATAAGTATCCTCGTTCGTCATGACTGCCATCTTCTAAGAGCAAGTTCCTCAGAGCCCCCGACCTATACTCCTTCGCTGCGGTCGCCAGCTCAGGAAGGAAGAGATAAGCACCACTGGGTTGTACTTCTGAGTGCAAGACAACCATGACTTGGTTTTGCAGACTTGGCACGAGACACCGCTCTGCAAGAGTCCAAATTCCAGCTAGCAATGGGATATGCATGACATTGACTCCGGATCGATCTTGGATCTCCTGCGTGTATAGCCAATTGACGAAGATGCTGAAGTGGTATTCTTTCACGTCCAGGAGATCCATGTGCTGAGTTTGACCTTCGATGAATAATCCACTAAAAGCAGCTTTAAAGAAGGGAGAATGGTGACAGATGAAGTTCTTGTGGATGTGGAATGTTACTGTTTCTGGATCAGTGTCGCTGCTGATATTTGATTGTACGCTGATGGTGATCATCGGCTGAGGATCGCTGGTCCTGGTCAGTGGAACTCGACAGAATCTTGAGGGTGCTGGTAGTGAAAACTTACTGAATGCTTGGAAAAGTGACTGGACGAGATTGAGGAAGTGGTTTTTGTTTTATCTGTGGATTTGCGGGACTACTACAACGTCTAGTAGAAGCCATAACCCCCTAGAAATCTCTCGATGAGCTTGCCATTTTCGCTGATAGAGATGTTGAGATGATCAGGATGAATCTCCCAAGCGACGAGAAGCATACCCAAGTTTTTTATTCCCCAGAAGCTTGTCAAGGTGAATATCACGATTCGACAGGTACAGGGAGGCGTACGCGGCGTCGAGCAATCAAGCAGAATCGACTAGCCTTTAGATCAATACTGCGGTAATCGAGTGAATCTTCGAAGTCAAGACTGATCTCAAAATCTGAAGTGGAGTCGTGGCAAAAAGATAATACGAGAAGCTTTAGCACCAAGAAGAATATACATGAAGGCCTGCTTGGAAACCAGACTACATGGAGCCTTATAATATGCTTCCTTTCTGAAAGGGATCGCGTTGCAGAGAAATCATTCGAAAAAAAAAACCCTGAGGCATTGCATCTGCCTCTCTCTTATCAAATGTCGGTGCGGGATTCTCCGATAGCAAGTTCTAAACAATGCTTTGATGTTGAGCACCTTTGACTCAAGTGCGTATCGTGTTCAGCGGCATGTATTTGATGGACCAACAGCTTGTTAGATCTTGCGTCTCTCAGAGAACGAGTAAAGTCTATACTTTCATTAACGCCTTTCTTTCTATCACGTATTGCTTCTTGTACTATCTCAGCGATCACAAGGCAAGCGCCCGTTGCTAAGGAGCTAGAGCAGTACCTTGACCTCCTTCCTGCCCATGGAAATGACTCACGACATCCCTTCATCCTCTCCAAGCATCGACTAAGACCATAAAGTCCGCCAAAGGTTGTCTATTCATGATTACAGATGCTTTGTTCGATTGCATGCGAAGAGCCAGCTCTAACAACCACTTCGAAGGGAATTTCTCATCCACGACCTTCTCAAACGAGTCCATACTCTTCCCCACCGCTATCTTATCTTCTAGCATTCTTCTCAGTATATCTGATCCACATGACTAGGCAATTGGTTGTAAGGCTAGTACCCTATACAGATAAGATTCGCCTGTCATTGGATACAAGATGGTCATTGTCTGATCTTGTAGCTTCGACATCATAAACCGTTCAGCCAGAAACCGTAAACGAAACAGATCAGCCCCACCACTCGCCGATATCCTTCCATCTTGCGTAGATTCCATTGGAAGCTCCTGGGTATAGAGCCAGGTCTTGAAGAGTTTGAAGGTCTGCTCGTCGACGTCCTCTAGCATCATGGATTGGTTTCGTTTTCAAGAAACGGTGAGTTGAACGCCGCGGCGAAGAATGGTGAATGTTGGCAGATGAGTACCTTGTGGACGTTGATGGCACTTGTTTCGTTATCTTGTTGGTCTCTCGTGCCGTAGGCACTTCCTTTTGCTGCAGGTATGGTGATAATCGGTTAGACCTCACTGACGAGGTCAGTTGGTGCTACTGCTCAAGTCTCGATGTCGGACAAGTGATTCTTACTCAACACTTGAGGTAGAAGCTTCAGGAGCGCTCTGAAATTCCACTTCCGATGCTCTTGCTCTTGCTCTTGCTCTTGCCATGGCGCTTTCGCTATTGAACGACATATCTCTGTGGGTAATATTGTTGTCCATTTTCGTTAGTGATGTGGCTGTTTTGAATAGTAGGAAGCTAAGAAGATGGCAAGAATCGATTTCGATATTTGTGAGGTCTAGTAGTTAAGCTTATCTCTGAAATGGACTATGAAGTGAAAGTACAGGCAGGAGTGATTACGAAATAGTAGCCTCGCAAAAGACAGATAAGAACGTTTTTGGTAGTTTCGCTTATAGCAGACTAAGACATTCTTTCACTCTACCCTCGTGACTGTCTCGGGTTTATTACTCTCGCCATTAGCAGGCGATAGCCTGTGACCACTCTCAAATAGTGGTATGCGATAGTCTCACGAACCCGCTGTGTATATTTGAGATGATAATCGCTCGCTGAACGCCTATAAATTTAAGCGAGGTCTTTAGGCAGTCGATTCCTTCCGAGAGGAACTAGACGTGTAATTGTTTATATCCGGCAAGTATCCGCACGTCTGTATATTTGCATTCACATATTGCGAAAGCCGGTTGGAAAATATGTTAGATCTGATGTATTTGTCGCTAATAGAAACCTCCATGAATTCGTATACATTAAACTGGCTTATGCGCAAAATTTTCCGTAGCGTCTTGCACTAAGGGGTCAACTTCCTTCCTTTGTTTCAGAAATCGAACACCTAAGATCTTGTGAGTAAGGTGGCTTTATACGTGGCTGAGGAAATTTGTTCTGAACGAAACAAATTTTTGTCTTAGAAATTCTACCTAGCAATGCTATTAAACAGTAATTTACTTTAATAATGTTCTGGAGGATCCTCACGATCTTGATTACTAGTCATGACTTCTCCATCACTCGATATGCGGGTAAAGTCATCTGATTCTTTGATAACTTTGTTGAAGTAGAATGTACCCTCGCCTCACCAAAGACCACGTTTCTCAGCCCAGTCTCGATTCCACTCTCCACCATCAAATGCCGTTACTCCGCAATTCGGTGAGAAGCCGTTGTGCTCATTACTCGACGGTTGGAACCGGAATATGGTAATGGGAGGCTGGTTGACGTACAGGAAATCGTCCATCGAGCTGGCTTTTCTTCAATGCGCGTGCAACTTCCTGATGAAAGGCACCTCCTGTACCCTTGGTTGAGGGCGCTTTAAAAGCCGTTTGATTCTTGGTTATCAACAGGACATCGATGATGATGTTACTCCCTGCAGTCCACTTGGGGTATGGAGTGCGCAGAGCTGATCTTAGGTCGTCGCAATCCCCTCTAGACCAGTTTTTCTTAGACATTTGCTTAAAGAAATCATCAACGATCATGTTCTCCAACTTGACGATCTTATATTTGGCTGCAAGCTCTCGAAGGCATATTAACTGGTGTAAGCTCAAAGCAGAACCGTTTGGCCCTAGGATAGTTTGGTAGTATATCCAGTGTACCAGATTCGAGAAAGCTGGAATAGCTTCCTTACTGAGTACAATCTCTTGGGTATCGATGAGTGGATTGCTGAAGAGACTGTTGAAGACCGGAGAATAATGACAAAGAAAGCTTCTGTGAATCGCGAAAGCTTTGTATTCGAGAGGCCATAGGTAGTGAACAACGACTTTGACCATAGATTGTGGCTCACTAGGTACAGTCAGAGACTCTTATCGCTTCAAATAATGTATGGGCTCATACTGCATACTAGGACGCTTGGAACTCATCTTCGGTGCCGCTGATTGAGTGGCTCGCTCCAAGAAGCCGTTGGGGATAATAGTCTGAAAGAACTTGGAAGCGACGCTGAGAGACTTCCGAGGAGACCTCCGAGAACCCTTTTCGTCTTTCATAGTGAATTTGTGAGCTATCTTGAAAACTTAGCGTTGTAGATGTTGACTTCAAGAAAAGCCGGGGAGGCTCAGGAGGGAGCTAAAGTCTTGCTTATCTAGGTAGCGTCGCTACCTTATTCACTCCGCGATTCACATGCAAGCAAAGTGTCGAATGTGTGTTCAGAACTGACTACATTTTACAATCAAACCCACCGTACGATCTCAGGAGGTTGATTGTGAAGCTCCTGAAACTGTAAAATTAGTCTCGGAGCTGACCAGTAGTTAGGAATATTAACGATTTCGCCTCACGAGACATGAACTGGCCAACCTCGTACATCTTTTCGACACAGCCTAATATAAGAGAGAATATTTGAACGTCAGTAAGCTCACATTTGAAGACCATCATATGATCAAAGGTATTTTGTTGCGTGAGTAAAAGACATACCATGATTATGGCTCAGATTGCTCCGAGTGAAAATCATGCAATTTAGTGCAAATTTTATGCTACAATAGCTCCCAGAGTAATAAGAACGAGCTATCATGCGAGTTCCTTAAGTTCTTTTGCAGTTTCTACCCGAGAAGCTTCAGTGTGCTCAGTGGTACCAATCTGAGATTGGAGGTACAAAATGGTGTAGCACCTAGCATTTGTACCCAGGCTCTGGAAATGCTATCAATCAAATTGCCCTTGCCACCCTTCGAGATTGCCATAGTGTTCGTTGTCCGGGTAGCTAGTCATGTCTTCTGGGTTTCTTGCACGGGCGCTTCTTACCTGGGGGCGTTCTCACATCAGCAATCTTGTCAGCGAAGGTGTCTTCTCCCGACCCCATCTCGTTGATTTGACTGTCAGGATTGACATGGTAGTTTTTGGATGACCAAGTAGACCCTTGAAGAAAATCTTCCTTGGCAAATCATTTCAACATGTCGATAGGCAACTCATCGATCCAGGAGTCTCGTAGGAGCCCCTGCTTCAAGGAAATTCGATTCAGAAGCATGTTGCTGAGCACCGTGGAACCAGATTCCTGAAAAGCCGTGGAAGTAGCCTTTACGGAATCTTTCAAGATGATACCGCTTATGGCATCGTAAAGCTTATCCGTGACCTGATCTTGCAGAGAGGGGACTTTGAAGCGCTCCGCCATAACCCAAAGGCCGACGAGCTGTTCAGGAGTGAGTGCGACGCGAACGTCTGCCTCGACGGTTTGGTTGTAGAGCCAGTGAACGAACGATCCGAAGAGGGTAGGATCGATGTCATCGAAGGACATGGTCTGTGTTTGGCCTTCGATGAACTGGCCATTGAAGGCGGCGGCGAAGAAGGGAGAGTAGTGACAGATGATGTTTTTGTGGATGACGTACTTTGGGTTGCATGATCGCTCTTCGGTGGAGGTCGGTAGACTGCTGAAAAGATTGTGTCGAGCGCCTCCGGTATTGAGGTTGATCGTAACCACGGATTGTGGTGTGCTAGCTTGAATCAGCAAGACGAGCAGATGGAACCAGAACGACAAACTTACAATAGGGATATTGCCTTGAGTGCAAAGATAAACTTATCGTCCTTTGTAGCTGCTGAAATACCTGCACCTTCTCGAGCTACTTCAGGGGGAGACATTTGGGGAGGTGTCGAGGCTTGTCCGAGGAGTAATGATCAAATATCTGGAGATCTCAGAGCTTTGCGGTTGAAGGTGAGTAGTACGCAGTTTTTGGATTCTTGTTCAAAATCTAGGAAGAAGAAGAAGAAGCTTGATAGACGGCCGAGGTGTGAAAGCATCCAATACAGTAGCGGACTAGGCCTCGATGTGGATTTCTGGAACTTGCAACCTTGGTTGCCTGATTTTCTGAGGAAACTGGCGATGCGGGATATTGGATTCATAATCAGGCTTCTAAAAAGCCCTGCAGAATTCGGCAGTCCAAAATCATATTCACAAGACAAAGTTGAAGAAGCGCAAGATGAGTTTTAGGCTCTCAGTTTGTAGGTGAGCGAGACATTCTCACCCATTTTGATATAAGTACGAAAAATTTCCTTTATGGTCACAGCTACCGGAAGTAACGTTTCAACAGTCAGGATCTATAGACCGACAGGTAGCATCAAGCCAGATGACCTTCGAAACAGACAAGCAACTGATCTATGAAAGGTAAAGGACACCATAAAGGACATCATGCAACAACATTAGTGCATACGACCTTGAGAATACATGGCTTTCCATGACTATACAAGTCAGGCTATACTCTTACTCCCACATTGAGGAGATTATCAGTCAACAAAATTTTCTCGAGCAAGTGAGAGCGCTCAAAGATTAGATCAACCAGAAGTGATATCACTAAAGCCGTGCTACTGTCTGGCATGGTCATTTCCAATTAGTGCCATATTTTCCCACAGGTCAAATCGGGCCATGATCAAGATTGCTGGAAGTTGCACTCCATGAATAGCGTACTGATATCTGCGGTGGGGTTTGTTTCCATTATTATTTCATTTCTACTGTTGAATTGAGTGTATATTTTGCTGGACGACACCTCAGTAGCCCCCACGCAAAAGTCATTGCATGACTGCTCCTTTGTACCCAACCCCGAACCTGAAATGCGGGTATTAACACCAAGAATCTCCGTGAACATTGCCATACCATCCATCAATACCCGCAAGATGAAGAATACCAGCCAAACCCGTTACCGTTGTCAGTGCGAGATTGCCTGCTCTAACCATTCTGACGCAGTACGTAGAAAACGCCATTTAAAGTCCTCAAAGCCACATCTCAGAAAATTATCAGTCGAACATTCCAGTCATAGTATCTTCCTCCTCGATCATCACCTCTTCTTGATCTACATCCGCTCCATCCTCCTTGTGATACTCATCACCACATGGAACAACGATCTCGAAAATTTCCTCAGCAACGAGAGTGGCGTCATCACGGAAGTGCTCCTGCAGAATGATCACATCATCTTGTTCATCCTCCGGGTCTTCGCAGTCCAAGTCCTTCAATTCCTCATTAAGCATCTCCTCATCGACCTCTGGAATCCCGACATGATACTTGTTGGCATCGACAAACTCGTAACGGCTACTGTTGTGTACGAGATCGTTATGCTTGGTGAAGGCCATGCTCATGTCGAAGAGCAGGTCTCTGGGAGCAGAATCCTTGATACTCAGCATGATCTCAGGGGTAAGATTTTGAGTGGCGTGGTGAATGATCAAAGCTCGGAGCGGAGTATCTCTCGTATTCTCTGCCATGTATACCTGCATGATGAATGTGGTTACGTCGACTATATTGATGCTGTCGAGGATGAGGACAAGTCGACTCATGACCGTATTCTGAAGGACGGGCATATCGCAGCGCTTGGCCAAGATCCAGAGCTTGGACAATGGAAGGAGGTGGGACTTGACAATATTCTTGCTCTTCTTTCTGGTATCAAGATCTGCGAGGCGGATCTCCTGAGCATACAACCAATGAGAAAGCAAGCCAAAGGTTTCTACTTCAACGTCGGCAAGCTCAATTGCGCATTCTCCTACTGTGATTGATGCTGCGAAGATAGGGGAGTAGAAGCCAATTATCTCTTGATGGATCGAAAACTTCTTGGAGTGAGGAGCTCTACCCGCGACGATCGTAATGAGAGGCGAAGGCTTACTGCAAAGCTGGATTAGCAGTTATCAATGATCAGCGAGTAAAGAAGTAGCATGTGGGGTTTCGAGAATGAACATACCTGAAATCAACTTTTGGTTTCCTGGTAGCAGCTGAGGCACGCGAGGAGGAGCACGAGGAGACGTTCCCAACGGTAATGGCGGACATTGTTGATGTGGTGAAGACTCCCTGCGCAGGTTTTGTTTATCGCGTTATGTTGCGTGATACGGTGACTTGCTAATCGGGGACGAGATCGTCAAACGGTGAATTCGGGCGCTCAACCTTTTGTTAATTTGGGAATCTGGTTAGCTCGCAATATCCACGAGTATTATCAGGTCTGTGGGGCAAAATCAAGCCCGGTAGATGTGCGCGGAGTTGATCCGGAATCTTGCAATCGAAATCGAGGTTGAGTTTGAAGTCGGGAGATGTCGCGATTATTTGGAGGAGGAACAAAGCTCGAGTTCTTGTTGATACCTTGGAGTAAACAATCCACGCTAGACCCGCCGCAACTGTCCGTAAGCGAGTTTGACACCTGACAGCTACCGCTCTATTGACGTCCCGCTGCTGTCCCGAATTCACATTCGGTTTAGTTAAATGCAAGACTATTAAATTACAACGTGTTTGGCGAGAAGGGGTATATATGATGTACAGGCAAGTAGGTACCCCTCAGTGGACACTCAGACCTTTTCAGACCTTAGACCAGAGGCTCCACAAGCTCCGTTTCGAAGGTCAATTTGGTGTTGATCAGTGACGGCGGAACAAAGAGCGCATCCTAGCCTCGATGATCTTGTAGCGTATGTCCCTTTCCAATTCCGTCAGTTTGACAGTTTCGAATAAGCATCGAGATGGCTTCTCAAAGATCGACACCCGATCCTACGCCCCCATTCTCCTCGTCTGTCACCACATCGGAAGCTCAACGCAGCACATATAAAGGTTCCCCTGGAGCTTCCATCTTGTCCCCAACGGCAAGAAGCATGAGCCGCACCCCGATCTCAGAGTCCTCGCAGCAGCGCGCGCAAATAAAGAAGAAGAAAGTGCCGAGCTTGAGGTAAGCTTTTTGAACCTGTGCGGCAAAGTGATCAGTAATTCTAACAAAATTCAGACGTCCACAAAGTGTAGTGACGATTTTCGTTGGCCCCGAAGAGTCGAAGGAGACCTTTATGATCCACAGAGACATCATTTGCCACCACTCGACCTTCTTCGCCAAAGCGTTCAGCAGTAACCTCAATGAAGGCAAGACTCAAATTATGAACCTTTCGGATATCGATTCAGATATCTTCGGCATGCTCGTAGAATGGTTTTATACTCAAAGAATCGATCTTGACCCTGCCGATAAGGACGTAAATGTGTTGTTTCTTGCAAGACTGTGGTCGCTTGCACAGCGTTTTAGCATGCCGAGTCTACAGAATAGAATCATGGACAAACTACGACAGCTTGTTGCAGACGCTGAGAGCGAAGGATTGGAAGGCTTTCTGCAGTATGCGTATGGATCTACGAAAGGGAGCTTGATTCTGAGGAGACTTGCGGCAGATCGGATGGCATGGGCTACGAGTGCCAAGGGCTTGCAGGTCTGGATGAATGGAGGACATTTGCCAGAGGGATTGTTGATCGATATTGTGATGAGCCTGAAGACCGATCATGCGGTGGGAACTGAATCTAACATGAAGTTTGGCTCTTTTCCTTCGGCTCAAGAGTATTACGTTTCTGTTGGAGAAAAATTGGTCGTTCTGAAGGAGGAGCGATCAGGATCAACCTGAACTGATGACTGTAAGAATTGCTTGACTGGCGCAGGAAGATTCTGGGGTTTTGATTTCAGTATACTCGCGCAAAGTCTTACCATCAATTGGATGGAGAGTCTGCCCACTTCCAGTCCGAAGTAGTGCTTTTCTTCATGAATACCTGCAAAGCACCTTGGCAATGTATATTTACATCTTAGCGAATGACCAAGGTCTTGGCTTGAGAACCTCACAGCGAGGAGCGAACATGTCACATTTTAACCTTTAGATAGTGACAAATTTGAACCGTTGTTTCATTCATGCACTATGTTATCAATTTATGCATTACGCCACCTATTTCTCTTCCTGTGACGACTGAAACGTCAGTAATTGGGGCATCATTGTCAAGAGGTCCGCTGGGGTCCTATGAGCGTTCCAACTTTTGCAGCTTCTTCTACTTCTCATATTTATAATCACAATTTACTCGCGGGGCTAGTTTTCATACGCATAGTTTACATAGGTAGGGTTTGCCTGCATGGATCGTAGAAACCACGCTCTGATTGTCGCTTCCTGCTTGCATGGTAACAGTATTGAGTGGCTGATTCGGTGTAGAGACCATGACTGAGGATCTCGAAATCTTTGATATTGAAACTTTATATTGCTGTCGAGCTATACTAAACTTGTCTTGAATTAATGAATGTCAAAAGAACCATCTTACAAGAGCAGATCATCATGTCGATGAAGGAAGGCTGTGCTGTCATCAAGGCCAAATGCCGGAATTTTGGCGTTCAGGTCAGCCAGTGTGTTTTAGGAGAAAACTGTGCGGCTGACCATACGTATTGGGCTTTCAATTTTCTGTTGTGTTTACATAGAGATAAGCCTTGGGGTGCGGTTCATCTATTTGTGCGAGCCTGCGAGGTAAAGCCACGGGAACCCAATGTACGTGATCTAGGACACCTTCCGCTGTTTTCGAGGCGCAGGGTAGTCATGGATAGTCTACTTTCCAAACAGCACTCATCGACTGTTTACCTGAACTTATGGTTACCGAAGAAAAATACAAGATAAGCAAGGATTTCCCAAAGCTCTGACTTCGGCGAGAATCACCGATTTGCTAAGAATTATAGCGATTGAATTGCCTGTCGGTAGTGAGCCAATAGCCAAGTGATTTGGATGGCGACGTATTTCATGAATGAAGCCATATTCAACAAACAAGATATTCCACATTTTCTAGAAATTGCAGAACATTAATGTGTGGACTCTAATGAAGAGTACGCCAATTTGAAAGAGCTCTCCGACCCTATCGCCGCTTCAGTTGCTTGACCTCCATACATTTCTTCGTCTATGCCAAGTCCATTCGGTTTCCACTTTCTCGCTAATCACTTGGTCGATGGGAGGGTACAGTGCCCAAGGATGAATTAGTCCGATCAGTAAGCAATACCAGTAAATTTACGGCTCATTTTACCTCTTCTTCGTAAGTATCACGTGTGAAGCATTCGAAACTGAGAAATTTCGGCTTTGTGGCTTTTTGTTGTGTTCACTATTGGGTGTGCCATCCATCCAGTCGCTCAGCGCAAAAGTGTGCCACGTCATGCTTGCAGCCGCACAGCTAAGATGAAATGCATCATGGATGAGGTCTCGATCTACACGCTTATCACTGCTCCTAGAACAACCATTGCTGACATTATATGTAGTCGAAGCCATCCGCGCATCGATACTCAGACGCCACGCAGCTGGGTCTTGCACTAGGATCTCTGAAGTGACCTGCAACATCTATCAACCCTTATTGTAATGATCAAGAAATGGCAAATGCGCTATGTCAAAGTTGCCGCAGTATCGACTTTGCCTCACTGCGAGGCCCGTCTTCAATGGCGGTGGGCGATTTGTATGCCAGGCGTAATACGAAAGACATATACAGCTCGGAGACCGATGACAAGGCATCTCGAGTCGTTCTTGGTCCTCTCGACAGACTCCGAGATGACGCTGCTCACTGTCCACTTTGTTCGTTATTCTGCCATGTTATTGACCGGCAAGGAGCGCTCAGTGGGTCCAACCGAAGCCTTAGTACTCGCGATGTATGTTTTGAGGCTCTAGCTGGTGGCACAAACTCCTACTTTGGACGTATAAGCACTATAGAGCCTGCTCAGCCATGGAACTTCATTCTTCGCCGCTTGACACTGAACGCTTACAAAGCCCTTGATGCAGGTGGAAGTGGGGAACTTCTGGCAGATTTTGCTCACGTCTTTCACGTCCGTATTCCAGGCTCACTTGATCCTCCTACAATTGGGAGAAGCTATAATCCGGACGATCTTACCAATACAATGCTTTTTGGAGCTAGGAAACGTCCATTGCAGGTAGATCTGGATCGTATCCGCAGCTGGATGAACATCTGTAACAAAGAGCATGGATCTCAATGCGCAGATACGCTTGGTAAGAAGACCGACAAGTAGGTGAAATTCCAGCCTTTCGAAAATTACCCGCGGTGGAAACTATGAATTTAACCATAATACTTTAGGTATTCCTTCCGATTTATTGACGTGGAGCAAATGTCGATCGTTACGAAGAGAGATTCTCTGCTCAGTGAATTCCAATACTTTGCCCTTAGCTATGTTTGGGGCCCTCCTCAATATCATACCGCCAAACTTATCTTATCGAATGCTTCAGAACTGGCTTGTGACGGGGCATTAAGCTCAATTATCCTACCGCAGACAATCAAAGATGCTATGGACTTGACGAGACTCCTTGGGTTCCGGTACTTGTGGGTAGATGCCTTGTGTATCATACAAGACGATGACAAGAATAAAGGCGATCAAATTAGGAATATGCATGGAGTCTACAAGACTGCCTTCGCTTCCATAATCGCAGCATCTGGTGCACACTCAGATTCCGGTTTGCCAGGCCTGAAGCCAAATTCTCGGCATCACGAACAGCGTGAGACCGTGGTGATCGATCCGAGCGATGACGATCAAGGTCTATCATTAGTGACGACTGTAAAAGATCCTCCCCGAGCTTGGAAAATTCGTCTTACGTCAGCGGTCATGGACCCATCGAGTTGAGTGCATGGAACAATCGTGCTTGGACAATGCAAGAACGGGCATTAAGTCGCAGGACAATCATCTTCACTGAAGAACAGATACTTTGGGACTGTCCATGCGCTTTCTTCTGCGAAGAAGCCTTTTTCGTAGTTCAAAACTTGCGATATCGTTCTTTCACGAAATCATCATTCCAGGACCTCAGTCTCTCCCCTCTGGCGCAACCTGATGCACCGTGGGATCTGTACCGAAGACTAGTCAGTCAGTATAGTCAACGCAGTCTCAGCTTCGAAGGAGACTATTACAGCGCATTCGCGGCCATATTCGAGATGATCGGCGAAACCCAAGGCGAGCAGTTCATTTGGGGACTGCCATGCTCAAGATTTGATCTCGCGCTCTCGTGGGACACTATTTACGGTGTACATAGGCGAAATGGGATAACGACACTTCCTATGACATCGTTGAACCAGCGAATCCAGTTTCCGAGTTGGTCATGGCTGGGTTGGGTTGGCCATGCGCGCTGCTCTGTAGGAGACGACCGTCTGGAGAGGTGAGACCCGGAGCGTACTACTCGTCGCAATGGAGGCAATATACATTTGTAAATGTATGACAAAATGACCGGCTAATCTTATTATAGCGAATCGACAACGGTGATTTGTTACGTCAATCGTAGCAAGCCTTTGACCCTCATACCTGTTTGTCAGTCTAAAAGAGCAGTCAACCACACCTTCCAGCGTCCGAATTCGCCTGTTGAAACCAGCGATATAGAATTACATCTTTCCGATCTGTCTGAGAGCATCCTGGCCACCTATCCAGATGAGTACCTGCTCTTCTTCTGGGCCGAAAGCACACGTTTCTTGGTTCAGCCGCCTGACCCGACCACTTTCACGGAACATAAGTCCGTGTATGACAATGTTCACGACTCCAGACCCGTCATCTACGATGCAGGGGGTAAGCAAGTCGGCACAGCCAGTCGGCTACTGCGCAAGCATTGGACATCACATGCAGATGGATTCACTCCCCAGTGGCATGAATTCATTGCTGTAGGTAGGCGAGAGATTGTGGAAATTCCTGAATATCCCGTCGTGATACTAGCGTTGCAAATATGCCGGACCAAGAGTGTTGCGCAAAGAGTCAGCATTGCAGAGATCAGCGAGGAGGATTGGGTGAAGGCGAATCCAAAAAGAGTCCTTGTCGTACTCGAATAAAGGTTTCCTATTTTTCCTTTCAGTAGAAAGCCACTCCCGCCCCTGCAGTGCCCCGTCTTTGTAGGATATTATCATTCTGATCAATTACTAGACTCCATTCGCAGATTTTTGGCGTGTACTGATCCGTTTTGGGACTTCCTATACACATGTAGGGGGACATCCGAACGCCTTTTCAACGAATTGTATTCTTCCTGTCTCGCTCAGGCTGGAGAATATGGTCAACGTCTCATTATGATTAACACTATCAATGCCGTGGTTACCAGGCTCCATGTTTCCGGAGCGTAGTTTCTTGAGGATCGGAACAAAAATTCGGAGCTGGAAACAAGGGTACAGAATTTCTGAATTAAATCAAGAGCTTGATCCACGGCCGACATCAGGGGATATGTGTATTACATAGCGAAATTGCCGGTCCGTCTTCGAGATAACCTTGCTGTAAAGAAGACAGGTTTGGTTGGATAATAAATAGCTTCTTTGGGATGACATTCTCCACAAATCGATGGAAATACAATAGATTTGTAGAAGGAAGCACGAACTAGACACGACTATGGCCGCGAGGAACCTCAAGACTGCACGTGCCCAGCGCGTCGCAAACGCGTCAACCAATTTGGAGGGTTCACAACCATCAAGCAATTATATTCGGAATCGGCACTATCAAACTATTTGCTGCTCGCGATCTGCACAACTCCTTTCCAACCAGCAAACCTCTAATTATTCCAGAAGTGGCAGCTCCCAATCGGTACGTCAATAAATTCGAGAATACGTGGAGCATTGACATCTATCTACCGATATATGCGTGTATTGTATGTGCTATTACGATTCCGATTTCGTTTGAATGATTATGTCGTTCTTTCTGAGGGGATTCTTGGCTAACCTGTCCGGCAAGTAATACGGCGAGGTGGCACCAGGAAGAAACTCGGAAAAGGAAGAGGTCATCAGTGCTAGCAGATGCTCAGGGCTCAACACCGAAGAGCATCGAGAAATCGAAACCCAATGGTCCTGATTTCTCGTAGAAACGCATACATACATAGACCCGATATATCTGTTGACGAGATCTGGTGCTCCGTATGAGATGATTAGCTTCAGAGTAGGGAAATCTGGCAAGGATGAGATATTCATGATGCACAAAGGTAGAAATCTACAATGGTGCGGCTTAGTCTTGACAGCATGCTAACATACAACTGGGGTTTGCTTGCCATTACTCCCCTGCTCTACTGGAAGCATTCGGCATGCGTCGACGCAAACCCTATCGTCTCCGAAATATCAGCCTTGGTACCTTCCGTCTTTTATTTAAATGGATATATACGCAAATCGTCCCGTACACTGAGAAGGAGCGGGAATGCAACAATTGCAACGACGTCAAGATGATGACGATAGAGGCGATAGTTACGTTGATGAAGATGAAACAGGGCACAGTTTTCTTAATATCCAGGCTAGTAAATATCGCGATCATGAAAGCCTATCAATTGAAAGCTGATCTCAGATCAGCTGGTGAAAAGGTCACATGCTCATCCCTCATCACGATCGGTCTGAGAGTCATCAGTCTCAAGATCATCGACTTTTGAGGCAGCTGGTCAACGGTCTACTCTACTTTAGCTATCGAGAGTTTAGAAGCACTGAAGTCTACTAGGCCCATTACATGTAGACTGATACCTTTCAATACCAGTAGCTATCTACAATAACCATGAATCGGTCAATAAAAGGTTTATTAAAAGTTCATCAGGATCAGGACATATCACTGGTAACGATTTGTCAAGTGTTTGATATGATAAAAGGTATGAACAAAGGAAGAATCACTAGCAAGTCCTTAGCCTCGCTTGGGCCTTCTAGGTCTGACCCGTCTAAAAGCAATTATACCGCAGCCTATATCGCAAATCGCTGAGAACAATATGCCTCTTCTCGTAGACTTCCAAAAATTCCAGGAGCTCGGTAGAATTTGGGAAACTCATCCCTTCTGAGGCTTTGCGGTCTTCGGTATCACTCCAATTGAAGTTGATAAGTTGTAGGTTTGGAGCTTGTTCAGCAAAATCTGAGATATCTCTGTGGACACTCAAACGAGTCGATGAAGCGATCGTTAGATCTCGCGGATTGATCATTAGATATCGAGGGTTTCTCTCAAGGAAGGAAAGAAACATCCCCTCCAGAGCTGAAAGGTCTGTCAAAACTCCAAGAGTGAGCGACAGTTTGCAGTTTCGGCCCAGATAAAGCTTCTTCAGGGATAATCTAGCTGGTGTCCTATCGGGAAGGAGCTGACCGGTAACTGGATCCGATGGATAGACGAAACTGTGACATATCCTAGCAATAATGCTCCTACCATATTCTGGACACTCTTCGGGATTCTCAGCAAAAAACCGCGCAAGATTCCGTTTGATCTTCCGCTTCGTCATGTCGTCTTGAACGGAGATGCCAAACTCGTGTATTTTGGGTGAATTGCTTGACACTGTGGCGACCCGTCCGGCGGTAGCCCAACTTGGAACTCTCAAGTTATAGACATTGAATACCTCAAGATTTTTGAGCTGAGATATCTGTTCCTCGAATCTTATGTTCTCGCGAAGCTCACGGAGTCCGGACCTCATTTTTGGGAAGCAGATGGTCACACTAGTAAGCGTTTCCAGTTTAAGTACTGGAGTTATGATGGCAAGATTTGGAGGGCGAGTACAATCAAACCTAAAGCATTTAGTTTACCCTGGATTGTATATAGAGATAGGAGAAATGAAGACGCACACAAAGCTTTCAAGCCTAGTGGCTAATTTGAAACATTTTCCCAGCATTTCGAACATCCCGACGTTATTGCTCCCGGCAAGACATCTGGCTTCGAAGCTTTTGACTTTCTCCAGTTCTGTGTCAGAGAGACGTAAAAAGCCCTCCAGGCTCTTGATCACCTGGTGGACAAACACGGTCCTGCCGGATTTGGCTGTCCAAAACTCTCGATACAAGTGGGTAGTTGCAAAAGCTCGAGCGGCTCGGGAGGTAAGACACCAACTATGGAGATCTGATTTGAGCTCTGTCTATCGAACATTAGCTACACACCGGTTGAGACTGGGATCATAATTACATGTCTTATGATTTCTGCAATCAGCTCGTTTGGCAGCTTTTGCTTCTTTTTATCTAGAGTCGAGGCCGGAAATAATGAAGGTACATTCACGAGAGTTTCTAGAGCTAGCATATTTAAGCAGGAGGAGATTTGCTCCATGATGATCAGGCTTATAGGAGTCGGTTGTCGGAAAGGAAGCAGGCAAATTAATTCGACTGCTTGAATAGATATCGAACAGAAACGTGTATGATTTTTCACGGCGTTTCGGAGCAAAGCAGTATCAGTTTTGGCGTTGTTTTGAGAGAGTTGCCGACTGGTAAGGGCGAGAATCGATATTTGTGCACATAGATATGTTACCATGTAGATAGATAAATTTCTTGAAGGTGCCTTAGAAGCAGACACGAGTGTAAATTATTGAGTGGAAGAACTCGGAGCGCCGAGAATTTTCTGCGATACGTGAATTAATGTTTTTTGCGAATAATTGGGAAAATTAGAAAAATGTTTGCGGACTCAAATTTACGGACCCAACCATTCTGGTGTTTGGATCAGTAACCGCATTAGGCCAAGCATAACACGATAACCGAGCTCCAAGTCATTTTTCAAAACGGCGGACAACTTTCTCATTTCGGCCTAATTTTTAGCCAATTTTTCAAATAATCCACCGAGGTAGCTCCAACTTAAAATGAACCTTTTCAGTACACTTATTCACTTATCAAAGGGCAGAAATGTTAACCCATAGTTAGGGAGGTAATTTTTCACTTGACTGAAAATTATATATTGTAGAGGGAAAACCCCCAATACCACACAAAGAAGGTAGCGGAGAACGAGGACAAGAGGAACCACCGGGTAGTATTAATAGACAGATAAATAACCAAGATAATATATATCTAAAAGTATGAATCGATAT